>MU226832.1:1194434-1224591 GCA_018584345.1 Thuja plicata | reverse complement strand
TACACTCAGAGAATAAATAGTATACATATACATATACATACACTATACCGATGCACACAGTAAGGGGGAGTCATATTATGATGAGGATATAAACATGGTGTAATAATTTCAGTATTATGCACATATCAGTTTTTGATACTAATGTCAAAGGGAGAGATTGAAGGCATTATATTTTTCATTAGTATACTTAGAAGAAAAACATGATCTGCACCATCAGTTTACTCTACACCGATAGATAGGGCACAACACTATCCGATGCCAAGGTTACTCGACAAACACTGTTAAGTGTTACCTGATGAAAAAAAGGTAAACGATACCCGACGAGTAACAATAGTGCTACCCGAAAACACAACAAAGAGAGGTACCCGACAAATACAAGGAACCTGATGAACAGTTCAGTCAAGGAATGTCGACAGACTACAAGTTCAAACCAACAACCAAGAACTGACAATTAGTTACATCCCGCAAAAAGTGGATCTGACTTTCCACGTCAGATAAATCACTGAAGTTGTATTTATAACTTCTTGATTTGATTTTAAATCCATTATGCATAGAGGAAGCAATGTAATCTTTATTTTTTTAATTTGTTTTACTATTTTAAAACATGCAAACTAAAGATCAAGGTCAAGTTGTAAACCTTGGATCTGAGAGTTAACATTGTAAATCATGAATTCCAAGATAGGTCAAACACTTGTATAAATAGGTGATCAATCCATTGAGAATTTTTGTTGTTCAATGAATATAGTAGCCACAAAGTGCAACTAAAGACCAGACAAAGAATTTATGCAGAAGAACACAAATAGATTCAAATCAATTTTTAAGAACAGAACAGAGGCTACCGACAAGCAGAGAAAAGGTATTCATCAATCACTTAAGGTGATATTATTATTGTAAAGGCTTCAATGGATCTATAAATCAGCAATAGTATATTGCATACAGTCAGGTTAATATTTTTACTCATTCTAACAAGTGTAATACACTAATGAAATCCTTTCAAGAAAGGTGGGCTTAACCGTCCCATTGTAAATCTCATAACTGAGTGCACACTTAAATCAGTGTTGCTAAAGCTCTTGACAGAGTAGATCTTAGCAGGTCTCCACCTTAATACTCTTAACATGGTAGATCATCAAAAGTGATCAAATTGTAAGCCTTAACTGGCTCCCTTCCATTCTGCAGATAGTGAAGTTTTGTGGTGCCATCCCCACCGCAGTTTTTACTTCCTAATAGGAGTTTTCTACGATACCATATCTTGTGTTATGTGTTTGTCAAATTTCATGAATGTTTCTATGAATGAATGAAAACTATTAAAGATTGTGAGCAAACAATAGACACATAAGAAAGTATAGCAACAATGGTTGGTAAATCAGAATTGAATGATTACTAATGATAAATTGTGTAAGGTGATAAAAGTTTTAGAGGTACTGATTCACCCCTCCCCTCTCAGTACTACTTCCCATTAATTCCAAAACTCTTTAGCAGTCTGAAGGACATTTAAGGTATCCTCTTTTCTAATATTGTCTAGAGATTTGATCCTAGTATTAGCAAGCTAGTCAAAAATGGTATTGATCTCTCGATAACCATGAGATATATATGATGAATCAAAAGAAATAATTATTTCTCTAGCTGAAGAAATAATTATTTCTCTAGCTGAAGAAATAATTATTTCTCTAGCTAAAGAAATAATGTTTTTGATGGTCCAAGAGGGTTTTCTTTTCCCCCTAAGGCACTTGATAATATTATTAGAGTCCCCCTCTATCCAAATCTTGTTGCATTTCAATCTTTTAGCCAAAACAAGTGTTTGATATGCTCTCATACCTCAGCAAGGTGGTTGGTCTTAGTTCCCAAGAGGAGTGCCACCACTTCCAAACATAGGCCATTATGATCTCTAATCCCTCCCCCCACCCAGCTGGCCCAGGGTTTCCCTTATCCATCCCATAAAATTTAATTTTAATGCAATCTCTAGGAGGAAAATTCCAAGTGCATCTTGGGATTACTTGTGGAACCAAAAGGAGTGGCAGGAGATAAATTCCAATGCTAAAGAATACTCAAATCATACTGGTTATTAGGGGAAAAGGAATTACCCAAGAAGAGAAAGTTCTCCCTGATATCACTGCAAATCTTCTCAAAGACAATGTCTAGGGGAAGAGCCACATCTCTGAAGACATGATTGTTCCTTTCCTTCCAAATACCCCAAAGAAGATGATACAAAATAAAAGACCAAAGAGATTTAGGAGATGTATTAGAGGAGGGGAAACACCAATGATTGAATAGATATTAAATGGTGTGAGGAAAACCCAGTACACGTTGAGAATCTGGAGAAACCTACACCAAATAGAGAAAGGGAAAGGGAAATGAAGAGAAATATGGTTGACAAATTCTTCAGCTCCTTGTCAAAGATAACACCTAGTTGGGACAAGAAATCCTCTACCACACAAGTTATCAGTAGTAAGAATTTTATTTTGAAGGAGGATCCAAAAGAACATGTTCACCTTTAGAATGATCCCATGAAACCAAGCCTTCGACTAGGAAGGGAGGGATCCTGAGAATAGGACAACAAAAGGACAACATAAGAAATAGAAAAAGAGCCTGAGGAGGTACCCAACCAAATTAAATTGTCTTCAAATACATGATACAAAATCACCGAAAAAAAAGCCAAACGCAATGGAAGGAGGACATTACTCACACTTTTAAGTTCCACCCAGTGATCTTCCCTCCAGTAGTCAGCAACAAGAAAGCTGAAACTATTCTTGCATTCCTGCATATAGGGGAGAAAGAATCTAGATCACAAAGAGGAGCCTCCATTAGCCATTTATCTTCCAAAAATATAATATTTCTCCCATTTGCAACTTTTCAAACCATCCCAAGGGAAGAAATCTATTTAGCATTCAAGACATGTCTCCACAACAAAGATCCAGGAGGGATATTGTGAGACTGGAAGAAACCTTCCCTAGTGGGACATAAATTCATGTATTTACTTTTCCATATCGAGCTCCATTCCCCCTACTGATCATACATCCTCCAAAGTTGCTGAGCCAAATGAGATTTGCTAAGAGTTTTGATACTTCTTAACCCAAGACCACCTAGTCTCTTCAAGTTACATACTTTGTCCGAAGATATAAGAGACATCCTCTTCTTTTCTTCCATCCCTGACCATAAAAATATTTTTTGGATTCTTTCAATAGCCTCTACAAACTTGGCAGTGATCCTGAAAAGGCTCAAAGCATACACAGGAAGACTCTAAAGAGAAGATTTCAACAACTAGACTTTGTCATTTTGTGTTAACAAAGTACCTTTCCAACCTGCCAATTTCCTATTGAATCTATCAACCAGAGAGCTCTAGAAAGAGTCTGGAGAGTTGAAGCATAAAGGGAGCCCAAGATAGGTAGAAGGCAAAATATTTATCTGGCACCCAAGAATGTTGGCAATATGGTGATGTCTTTCTTCAAGGGTATTAACAAAGAAGAGAGATCTTTTGGCCCGATTGATCAATTATCCTGAATCATGACTATAGTTGTTCAATGTGTTCTTTAAAATTTTGGCTTCTTTTATGGAGGATCCCATGAAGATCATTTCATCAATGAATTGTTGGTGATAGAACACAAGGTTGGAGGGGGAAGGAGAGACACCTTTAAAAATGCCTTCATGAACCTTCTTGTTGACATATCTCCCTAAATATTCATCCATGATGATAAACATATTAGGAGAGATAGGATCCCCCTGTGTGAGGCCCCTTGAAGGTCTAAAAAATGGGGTAGGTGAGCCATTAAAAACAACAAAAAGAGAAGGTATGGAAACTAGTTAGAAATGAGCTGCAAAAATTTGTTTTTGAATCCAAAGGCCCTGAGAATTATGAGAAAAAATTTCCAATCCACCCTATCATAAGCTTTAGAGAGGTCCAACTTCATAAGGAAGCCTTGTTTCTTAGAGACCTCTAGGTAATGAATATTTTCATAGATAGTGATGATGGAGTCCAGAATTTGTCTCCCAGGAAAAAAACCATTATGTTGAGGAGAGATCAAAAGAGGGAGGATCTTGAGGAGCCTAGAAGTGAGAAACTTAGAAATGATTTTATAAAAAGAATTACACAGGCTGATGGGACAGAAACTATCCATAGATTGAGCTCCAACAATCTTAGGGATGAGGACAAGAAGGGAAGTTTTATAATTTTATAAAGTGGGATTGAAAGGATAAAATGAAAATATTTTTTAAATTTTTATTATTGGGAGTGGTCCTTTCATCTTTTTCATATTGCATATCAAAGATGAGTATTAATATAGAAGGGTTCTTAGTTTTATTTGATTTTTCATTTCTCAATTTGTGCTCTTTGATAAGAAAAAATGTACAATTTTTGAAAGGTTTCTAATTCCTTTCGAAAAATAAATAAAGATAGATCAATGAGATTTAATCAAAGAAATTGATAATCAACATCTGAATTAAAGGAATTGAATACAACAATTTAAAATACAACGCTTTAGATCAAAAAAATTAATAATCTCATGACAGTTTAAAACCAAATGTTCAAAAGAAAAGAATATTTGATAGAGACTTCATAATCTTGACTGGTCACCCTTCATGAACTACTCAATTAATCAATATGAAAAATATAATACTTAAAATAAAAATTAACAAACTCTTCACAATATAGAACCTTTAATATTGGAGGAACATTTGCCAAATACTTAGAATCTTGACTAGTCATCCTTCATGAACTATTCAATTCATCAATATAAAAAATACAATCTTTAGATTAAAAATCAACAAACTCATAACAATTTCTAACCAAATATTTACAAATACATTTGACATATACTTAAGAATCTCAATTGAGTTAATAAATTATTCAATTCATCAATAGTACATTAGCACGCCCAATCATTCAATTGTGAAACAATCAAAATAATTTAACACTTCACCAATACATTCAATGATAAATGATTTTATTTTTATTTCCTCAATTATATAGTTGATATAACATCATATTTTCATCATGAAGCTACTACTAATGAAACTCCCAATTAGAGAAGGATTGACTACAATTTGGAAAATGAATCAATCTAAGACCTCTGCAAGAGAACATAATGACCAAGAAAACATGACTGACATTACGGAAAGTTGCTATTTTTAGGATTTTATCATTTTTATATGGAAATTTAATGTCTTTGAGAATGGTATTACTGAAAGCTACTATTTTTAGACTTTTATGATTTTTATTTGCAAATTCAATGTATTTGAGACTGTGTCCTGCTATCAAAATCAAGAATACCAACCTAAAAAATCTCATCTATCTTGTCATACTTTATTTTAATCTTGATTGACGGTCTGGTCGTGTTGAGCCTTTCCATACTCTATATACAACTATGCATAATGCTTCAAAAATATAGTTTATAAATTGCCTATTTAAAAAATGAATAGTTCATTTATTTAAATGCAAAGATAAACATTACAACTACATAAAAAGAATCCACAATGAAAATAAATTAAAAATTATTAATAATATTAATCCTGACCTTTAAATCTCATTAAAACTCATTCTTTCCTTCGTTCAACCCCTTATCATTTCCATGTAAAAGCAATGTGACTCCTCACAAAATGTATTCCATCTATCCAAGTGATCGAGACGTAGCTTCTAGAATCTAAGGAACTTGTTGCCCCATTTGTTGATGTGAAGGCAATGGTGTATGAACAGTCTCCATATGATTTCCAAAGGTGAGCATGGTAGGCCTCACCGTAATGTTGACACAATTTTTGGGTGGTGCAGAGACAACAACTCTGTACTTTGTGTTTGAACTATGAAAATTTGGCTAAGTTTTTTTTTTTCCTTCAAGATTTGTACTAAAATGTTTTGCCTTGCTAAAAATTTTCATGTATCAAGCAAGTGAAGTATGTAGTCAAGTTGGAAGTAAAAATGCATCAGATCAGAGCTGGTATTCTCTTATTAGTCTATATGTTATTTCATGGTGGTCAGATGTAGTCAAAAGTTCTTGTCATGCTTTACCGCTAATTCACAGGTCATATTTGGTTAAAGTTTCTATTCATGCAAACTAGTGATGTCTTCCAAATGGTTAGGCGCAAGGTCAAATGGTTAAGAAATGTTAAGTCTCAAAGGTTGCAATCATGCGAAGTTATTAATTTGTTTGCATCTCAAGGCCGCGGGGGTTATGTATTGCTAAATCAATCAATTGTGATGTTGCGCTAGTGGTTAAGTCTTCACACAAGGTCGCAGATTGGAAGTTAAGTTAGTATTTTATGTTGCGAACTTGCACTAATGTTAGTGTGGCGATTAAGTTTGGGTCTATCATGGGTTCACAAGATTTTTAAGGGTTAAGTATTTGAGGTGCGATCAAGCGCAAGGGTGTCACGTGACGTAAGATTTTGAAATAAAGTAACATTTTATGCAGCACCGCAAGATCACAAGTATTCTTATAAGGAATTGAACTTTATATGTGATATAGCGTGATTGTGCCACATGTTTGGAGGAGATTCAAACAAGGAAAATCCTTGTCACAACATTGCAAATTTTTTAAAAATTTACATTAGTTTGCTATGATGATGCGAGATGGTGCCACCTGTCCCAGATGTGATGATCGATGGTGGTCACGAGGTCATGGGTTATCTTTGCCTTAACATTTAAAGGTTACGATCATGTGAAGATGCTTGGAGATGACCACCAACACATGATCGTAGGTTAATGATGCAGTTTCTATCAAAGCTCACGACCATGCAAAATAATTGTTGCGGCTTGGTGCAAGTTCGGAAGGTATATTGCAAGTTAGAGTTTGGTGATGCGAAGCCGTACAAGGGTTCCACATCGACTTTGATTAAAGTTGACTTAGTTCAAAGGATGACAAGTGGGTTCTGGGTCAATGTTACTATGACATGCTGACATTCTTTCAAAAATTATTTTAAACCATTGAAGGGTTGTGAGCTCCAACTTGATGATTTGACCGTTATCTTCCATGACCAATTAGAGTTATTCTACATGCATAATATTAATATTGAGTTGATGTACATATAGTTGGTACGTTAGAAAGATTTTAAGTGTTGGAATAATGGAAGGGTGTGTACTGAGAGGGGAGGGGTGAATCAGTACCCTTAAAATTTTTACCAATTAAACCTTAGTAATCTTTTCTTGCATTACCGACCATTGTTTCTTTACTACCTCATGCATGTAATATAAAAACATAAATGTAAGTGCATGTAAACAATCATAGAAACATTCATGAAAATTAGTTACACATGACACAAGAATTGGTAATGCAGAAAACCCCTGTTAGAAGGTAAAAACTACGGTGGGGATGAAACCCACAAAGCTTCACTATCTACAGAATGGAAGATGTCGGTTAAGGCTACAAGTTGTGATAACTTTTGATGATCTTACCCTGTTAGGAGTAACATGTTAGACTTGTAAAGTCTACTCTATTAATAGATTTTTGCAACACAATGTATGTGTGCACTCGGTTAAGAGATTTACAATAAGACTGTTAAGTCCACCTTCTTGAATGATTTCTTCTATTTGCTAAAATTGTTAGAGAGTAGAAAAAAATACTTATGACCTGATAACTTGCAATTTTGAATTTCTGAATACAGATCCTTTAAGTTCAAAAAATTAGGTATCACCTAATTGTGATGAATAACCCTATTCTTCTCGGTAGCCTTGAATCTAGTTCTTCATAACTGAATTCTTCATTTTGTGTCCTTCTGCATGAAACTATCTATCAGATCAATAGATGTATTCTCTAGCAACAATCATCATGTTATTTATTGATTATATATCTATATATACAAAGTTTTTGACCTAATTAGGTTTCACACTTTACAAGAAAAACTGTATGAACAAAGGTTTACAACTTGACCTTGATCTCCTAGTTTGCATGAATATAATTAGTTAAACTAATTAAATCCACATATTACGGTGTTCTTGATCCACAAAAATAGTTGTCTAGCTAAGCATAAATCTATTTTAAAGACTAAAGTGCTTTAGCTGACGTGTAGTTTGAGATCCTCTTTTCTTGGGAATAAAACTGTCTCTCCGTAGACTAGTTCTTGGGTTACTCTGTAGACTGTGCTCTTGGGTTACCCTATGAGTTTTTCTCTCGGGTTACTCTGTGAACTGTGCTCTCAGTTTAATTTTTGAATTGTCTGTTGGTGATAGTGCTATCGGTGTTCACTGATTTCGGTGATCACTGTGCTAAGACATTTTTAGTGACCTCTTCTCTTGAATGTTTTGGTGACCTCTACACTTGACTGAATGCTATCACTCGGTGATCATGTAACTGATGGTACAAAAACTATTTCCTTGTATACTAATGAAAAATTATGATCCTTTAAGGATTATCAATCTCCCCCTTTTGCATTATTATCAAAAATTGATATGTGCAAACTAATATGTTCAGTATACACCAAGTGTTTACCTTTTCAATGACCCCCCCTATGTGCATGCCTTGGTACAGTGTATGTACATTTTTCCTCCTTTGTGTATTTCCCTCTTTGGTACATTTTCCCCTTTGACATGTTTTCCCCCTTTGTGAGGTATATACATTTTCCCCTTTTTTAATGTATACATATATTGTCCCCCTTTTTTAAAATAATGACAAAGGTGTAGTAATTACAGCTTGTCAAATATGTGGGCATGGGATTTTTGAATTTTTTCCATCTACTTCTCCCATTTCTCCTTGAGGTGCTCGAGGGTCATGTGCTCCAAAGTGATTCTAGCATGGATTTCATAGATTCTCTCGGTGACTAACATCTCTAGGGTGGAAATTAATGTCTTTTACGAAGTCATGTGTTTCAACAATGATGTGAGATTTAGTAGTAACGTAGCTTGGAGCTCAATTACCTCATCTCTGATTTTTCTTTCAACCTTTTGTATCTCAAGTCTCAACCATTTTGATTTTACAATATTCTCATAATGCAATTGGAATGCATTTTCCTCGGTTGTGAGACTTTGTGCACTAGATTTAAGATCTTCATCTATTTTAGTTATCTTTTCACTATGCTCGGTAGTGAAATGCTCTAGTGTGCACAAGTTTTGAACTAAGTTAACTACTTCTAATATTATTGGTTCTGATGTAGTTACTAGCTCAGAAAGTTTTACCTTGTTTTCTGCCACTTCTTGGCTGATCTTCTCTGTGAGCTTGTAGTGACACTTCTCTTCCGCATGTTCCTCAATGTCCTTGTCAGCTTCTACATTCTGTGATGTTACGACCTCAGTTAGAACTCATAGTTGATCAAGGATGGGTGCATTTTGATCAAGCTCTATGTCAAGAACTATCTGCAATAGGATTTCCTTTGTAGTATCTAGGACTTGTGAATTTTTGTGCTCCTTCTTGAACTTGTCCTATATTACCTTCATTTTGCATAGTTATCCATACTTGGTCAGTGACTCAGGATCTAATGTTCTTGGATTACAGTCAGGTATATCTATTATTTCATCAAGTGTGATCTTTTTCTTCTTCTTCTTCTTCTTCTTCTTCTTCTTCTTCAGAATGATACTAGAAGCAGGAGAATGAATTACCATAGCATGTTCATTTTCTTGCTTTGTTGTCCTTGGTGATTTCTTGGGAGGTGTTGTGCCTTTAGTATGATGCTCGGTGTGAACCTGTTGCCCAGTTGCAGACATCTCTACTTGAACTTTTTCTTGTTTTGCAGCCTTTTCTACCTATTCAGTTTCCTTGGCAGGTGTATCACTTGGCTTATCCTCTCCACTTGCATCTTCTTTCTCCTCATTTGTATCTTTTTGCTTCTCCTCATGTTCATCACCTTTTTCCTCAGGTATGATTGAATCAGGCTCAGGTGTTTTCTCCTTTGCTTCAATGATTATATTGATAGCTTGTATCAATAAAGGCATGTTACCTGGTACAATTGCATGTGCAACATTTGTAGTGTCCTATTCCTTTGTTTGCTCAGTGGCAATACTTGAATCTTCATCATTCTTGGGATCATCATCAAAATCAATGAGTTATATATTTTATAGTGATGTCTGGTGTTTCTCCTAATGTTTGCAATATCTGAGGTATGTCATCCATGAACTTACTTGCCTTTGTTTTCAAATCAATCAGATTTATATCCTCAGTGTCATTGATGAAGATATGTTCAGGGCTTGCTGTGGCCTCCTTCTCCTCATTGTGAGCTGTCTTGGTTAGATCTTGTTCCTGCTCAGGTGGATTGAAGATTTCATTCCAAATCTCCTTGCTTTCTTTGTCAATGTCTTCTAATCTTCCTTGTATTACTTTGTATGCTCCCACCTTTGCAGAAAATTTCTTTGCATGCTCCTTCATTCTTGAATCAATTTCTTCAACTGTGGACTTGGACATGAAAGTAACTAGGGATCTTTCCCTTATTTGTTTCTCTCTATGAAGGCATATGTCCATCTTGCTGATATTTTTTCATTGAGCTCTTATAGAATATTCTTGTTGAATTGTATAGTTACATACTTGTATGCAACCATGACCTTAATTATGGCCTCTTCTATCTTATTTTGATTCTCGAGAGAAAATTTTATTGATTGTCTAATCTTGTGATGTGATATTCTACTTGTGTTGATGATTGACTCTACAACTTCATCATTTTTTAAGGTATTTTAGCCTTTTCTTCTATGAGTCTTTGTTTTCTTTCATCCTTTTCTATATCATCCTAGTCTTCTTTTCCTCTTAGATATTTCCTTCTCTATTTCTTTGTTGATTTCCTGGTAGAGGATGTATTCTTCCTTTTCTGATATGTTCTCACCATTCCTTTCTTCAAGGGTGGCGAGTCTACCTCTTTTTTAGTCTTACTCCTGGTTCTTGATGCAACCGCCACTTCAGTGGTTCTTGTTTTCTTGGCTAGTGGTGCATCTGATTCAGTAGACTCGGAGTCACTTAACTCTTTACCTTCACCGATGGGTGACTGTCCCTAGGTGAAATCTTGCTCCAACTCTTCATCATTTACCAAAAGTTTCTTTTGAAAAGTATTTATTATTTTTGTCTTCTTTCAGTCTATCTTATTCACTATTAAGCCAGTCTTGATTCTAGACTTCACTTCCTCATATGTGCCAAATCTTCTCAATGATTTGTCCACTGGTTCATCTAGTAAGGCTTCAATAGCCTTTGTATCCTGATTAATTTTTATATCATAGTCCAATGGTAGTAACCATGATGTTCTTGGTACAACTGGTTTGATAAATGTTGTATCGGTGTCCAATATGAAACATATGTCATCTTTGTATTGTTCAACTAGTTGTGCAGGGATTATCATTCTCTTATGCATTCTATCCTTGAAAGTGGTGAAGTATGCAACCATTATAGATGTGAATTTATTCCCTAGTGACTTAATAAATTCACTAATATGTGCATTTATTGGTCGGGTTGTGTCCCAAGTGACATTACTGACAGAAGGGAAGAATATATGAAAATAGAAGAATGTGCACATAAGGAGGGAACTGAACTTAAATGAATTAGATCAGGATGATCTAATTGTCCTCATGTTTTCTTCCAGTTGCTTTAGTAGAAGCTCAGATAAGTCCAGTTGAAGTCCCTTCTTCACAATCTTATAAGCAGTTTCAACTACTCCACATTCTATGTTGTTCATTCTACTAGCTTGGAATATCTTGTACCCAATCACACATGCTCCAAACTTTATTTCAAGGTTGGTGATTTTATTAACTTTCAATCCTCTTCCATCCCATTCTTCCTTAGTTATTTTTTTGATCTTAGTGCGTGGAGGGTGTTTTAGGGCTTTAGCCTTTTCGGTTATTGGATAACTAGTTACAACATGAGTCACATCCTTTGTGATCAATTTTGGTTCATCCAACCACATTTTTCTATCATGTACCTAGCTAAGTACAATCTATATCCATTTTGTCTTAAACTCTCTCAAGAACAGTAGGGCACTGGTTAACCCTTTCACCTCAATGTGCTTATGTTCGTCTTTCAGGTTTCCATCCTTGCATAGCTTCTGGTAAGCTTCTTCAATCTCAAGATCTCTAATGTTTGTAACCTTCATTGGATGTATGCAGGGATATCTTCAACCAAAAAAATCATAGGAGGGATGCTTGAAAATTCTCCCTTGTCCTTGGGTTGATCAGCAACCTCAGGGCAAAAATTATAGTTAGGCTCCTCATAGGTTGTGTTCTTAATAAGGTTGATCTTCTTGTCCTTTGTGTTCTTTATCTTTGAGACTCGTGAGGTAGTTTCCATTATTCATGAAATATTTAGGACTTCTTTTAAATAAAATGTTAGCTCAGTGAGTCTAGATACTCACTTGATCTTTACTATGGATGGTTGAAATCTGTCAAAGTAGCCTTCGAATCTGCTGTGAATTGTTTTGCAATCTTGTCACTCTTTTTCTCTTTGTTGTTTTCACTTTATCACTTGGTGAATGAATGAGCTCTTTGTTTCCCTATTTATAGAAAATAACCTAAGTGGTGCATTGAATGCTTCAGCTACCACTTGGTCAACAAAACAAAGATGCTCAAGTATCATACCAAAGTCTTTATCCTCGGTGAGTATACAATGCTCGAGGTAAGTGACAACTTAGTTGTATTTTTCACATGTTCACTGACAGTGCTCGATATGTAGCAAAGAATTGATTGTCTTTCACATGTTTACCAATGATGCTTGGTTTATATTGACAACATGGTTGTTTTTCATATGTACACCAATGATGCTCGATATGTATTGACCGACGAGACTAGATTCAAAAAATCATAACAAGTAATACCATAGTGAATCTCCATTCATTTTAATTAGGAATTTTATCAATGAATATTGGAATTGATGTAAAATATAGCTTTGTACAATGTAGTTCCATACTTACTTGTATTACTTAGGTGGGGGTGGTGGAATCACCAGATCCATTGGATGAGGTATCACCAACTGTAGTGCTTGGTCCAAAATTATCATTGATTGAAGATTTCCTCCACATTTGATTTCTAATTTTCCTGATATCTTCAATAGTGTTTCCATTTGCAAAAGTGCTTGACTCTATCACTCAGTCTCTGCAGTCCTTCCTTAAGTGACTGACCTTATGAGAGTGTAAACATGCCATTCTAGAGTTAGTCCAGTTCCTCAATCTTCGTATCTATTTCCTCATGCAGTTTGCAGCTATGTGTCCATATCTACCACATGTTGTGCAATTTACCCATGTATTGTAATCCCAAACATATGAGTTATCGACTCTTCTTGGTTTATAAGCATTTTCTTTCTCTTTAGGTTGTCATACTTGCTTTTTCTGTTTCCTGCATTTATGAGATGTGTGGCCATGCATTTTGCAAGTAGGACAATATTTTCCATGTAGGATTCCTTATTTTTTTTTTTCACCTTAGATTTGCATTCATGTGCTTTGTGTCCATGCTTGTTACAGTTATAATAATTACCTATGAATGTAGAAGTAGATTTAGGAATACCTTTAGCTTTTCTCTTGCAAACATTTGATGTGTGGACTGGTTTTCCACAATGATTGCATGATTGCTTGACTGCTTCTTTGCTCTTTGATTTGTGTAGACATTCCTTTGATCAGCTTGGTTCAATGATTTTCCATGCTTGGTATACCCTAAATCAGTATTGTTGTTGAGTCTTCTTTGTCCATTCAAAAAATCATCCATTATTTTTGTACTTTCTTCATCTTTCTTGATCATATCATTTTGTTTTTGCTAAATCCTTACTTCATGCTTCAGTTTCTCATTTTCTTCTCTTAGTTCACCAATAGCTTCCAATTTACCATTAAGTTCCATGTTCACTTAGTTGGCCTCATGACTCATAAGAACTATTTGATTGGTGATATCATGGTGATGTTTAGTTAGTCTATGTATCTCAGTTTCTTTCTCTTGCAGATTTTCAGTGATCTTTCATTTGTCATCAATAGCCAAAGTTCTTTTTTGTTCACCTTGTCTTGCATTATTCATAACATCAATCATTCTTACCATTTGTGTCTTTTGACCGATCTACAATACTTTCACTTGTTCAATCAGATGTTGATTGATTTCATTCAGACTTGTAATGCTTCCTTCAGATGTGTCAAATGTATTATTAGATGCAGATCCTGATGAATCAAATAAATCAGGTATCTCTTCTTCATGATAGTCAGTTTCATTGTAGTGAGATGCCATGACTTTTCTTTCAGCCAATAATTCTTTCATCTTGTTTCTTTCTTCTTTGTATTTCTCAAAGAAAGTCTATATCTCCAACTCCCGATTCTCAATATTCTTGTCAATCTTATACCTTTCCATTGTATGATCTTTTCTCTCAAGTAATTAAACTTTTCCAAATAAGAGATCTAGCTATAATACCAATTGTTGGAATAATGGAGGGGTGTGTACTGAGAGGGGAGGGGTGAATCAGTACCCTTAAAACTTTTACCAATTAAACCTTAGTAATCTTTTCTTGCATTATTGACCATTGTTGCTTTACTACCTCATGCATATAATATCAAAACATAAATGTAAGTGCATGTAAATAATCATAGAAACATTCATGAAACTTAGTTACACATGACACAAGAATTGGTAACACAAAAAAGCCCTAATGGAAGGTAAAAACTATGGTGGGGATGAAACTCACAAAGCTTCACTATCTGTAGAATGGAAGGTGCTAGTTAAGGCTACAAGTTGTGATTACTTCTGATGATCTTACCATGTTAGGAGTAACATGTTAGACTTGTTAAGTCTACTCTATTAAGATATTTTAGCAACACAATGTATGTGTGCACTCAGTTAAGAGATTTACAATAAGACTGTTAAGTCCACCTACTTGAAGGATTTCTTCTATTTGCTACAATTATTAAAGAGTAGACAAAAATACTTATGACCTGATAACTCACAATCTTGAATTGCTGAATACAGATCCTTTAAGTTCACAAAATGATGTATCACCTAATTGTGATGAATAATGCCTATGTTCTTCTCGGTAGCCTTGAATCTAGTTCTTCATAACTGAATTCTTCCTTTTATGTCCTTCTACATGAAACTCTCTATCTAATTAATAGATGTCTTCTCTGTCTAAAATCATCATATTCTTGATTGATTATACATCTATATATACAAAGGTTCTGACCTAATTAGGTTTCACTCTTTACAAGAAAAACTCTATGATCAAAGGTTTACAACTTGACCTTGATCTCCTAGTTTGCATGAATATAATTAGTTAAACTAATTAAATCCACATATTACGGTGTTCTTGATCCATAAAAATAGTTGTCCAACTAATCAAAAATCTATTTTAAAGACTAAAGTGCTTTAGCTGACTTGTAGTTTGAGATATTATTTTCTCAGGAATAAAACTCTCTCGATAGAATGGTGCTCGGGTTACTCTGTAGAATGTGCTCTCGGGTTACTCTATGAACTGTGCTCTTGGTTTACTCTTTGATCTATCAGTCGGTGATAGTGCTATCGGTGTTCACTGATTTTGGTGATCATTGTGCTAAGACATTTTCAGTGACTTCTACGCTTGACTGAATGTTGTCACTCGGTGATCATCTAATTGACAGTCCAAAATAGTTTCCTTGTATACTAATGAAAACTTATGATCCTTTAAGAATTATCATGGCATCCATAACCATCATTTGCATATCATATCTTGAGTTCTTATTTTCTATGTGACAAAAAAAGCATCTAGTGTGATAAATCCTTGAGTTGTAGAGAAGTGCGTGTGACATTGAAGTTTTGTTTTTATGGTGAGAAAATTATTTATTACACAGAGACGGAAAAACCAATTACTTCTACTAAATCAAGAGCTACAGGAAAATAGAAAAAGGATATGTTTTTTGAGGAATGGGTTAAATTTCTTCCTAGAACGTCAAATGCATTATCGAAAAATGAGTAGGCATGAAGGGATACATGTTTTGAATCCAAGAACCCAGATATTCCTAGTTCAACTGGTTCTTCTCTGTTCTTATTCTTTTTCAATAACAGAGTTAAGGAAGTCTAGTGTGTAACACTTGGGTCTTGATTCCAGTGAAATTGATTGTCCTGGATACTTTTGTGGATGTTGACCCAGTGAAAGCACTAGAAAAAATTTATTTCCCACTTACCAAATGTATTAGAAAAAAGGATAAATCTGCCTTGGTGAGAATTGATAGAGCCATCTTTGTTGAAGCATTTGGTATCACTGGAGCTATGAGTGTTGGCATAGACCTAGATGAAGAAAAGAGACAGTATCACCTGCATAAACATGTCTTGAAGAAGAATGCAATTCCTAAATATACACTAAGACATGTGAGGAAGATAATATCAATTCCAAATAATGTTAATGAACTCTATGATCTGGACACCTTCCACAATTATTTCAAGTACACTGTATATGGTTTGTGCAAGGTTTTGGGATCAGATGGAGGAAAGAAAGTGATGGAAGATCTGTTGATGTTAGCTATGGACATTCAACACCCACATGTGAACAAAGAATATGATTATGTGGGCTTTATTGTCAACAAAATTCACAATGACTTGATTTCTATTCAGAGCAACTCTTCTTCAATTGACTTCAAGATTTACTCAATTCTGGTGCATCTCATCTTGTTTTACACTATTGGTCATATGGATGAGGAGTTGGTACTGATGAAGGAAGACCTGGGCATGCAGATGCTAGTGCAACTCTAGACTAGGGTATGGGAAAGTACTACTCACTCTTCTTCCTTCTTACACTTTGAAAACTAGATTGTGAATCCTTTTAGAAATATGTTAGGTGCAAAAGAGGATAGAATTCCTTTGGGGATTAGAAGAATGATTAGGCCATTGCATGCTAACAATCATGGAACCATTAGACATAATTGGGGGCATGCATTTCTATTTGATAATTTTACTATTATTAGAGTTTTTGGTTGTCCTCAACTACCACATATTTTACCAAAGTATGTCCTTATCAGGGTGGGAATAATTGAATTCATTTGTTAGTTAACATTAGTTGATAAAGAATATTTAGGTCCTAAGAAGAATACAAACACCTTCTTGCCTAGATTGTGGGTAGTAGGTGATTTTATAATAGTTAAATAGGCCTTACATTATATGAATGATTTTTTGAGACATTACAGATTGTATACTGCCAGAATGAGAGTATGTGATCCTGAGGGATTCATGAGACATACTATGAAGGAGATGGTGAATGTTGCTTTGCCAATTCATGAGCCTTTACTTGAAGAAGAAGACATCATAATAAATACAAATGTTGTTGATGGGTTGATCAAGAAGAGGAGAAGATGGAATAACATTCAGAGAGTTGAAAGGGAATTCAAAGGAGATCCTTCTTTCCCTAGTTTATATCATGAACTTGGATATTGGGACAGACTGGAGAATTTTCTTGAAAAGTATGATGAGATCATGGAGAAGATGAATGATGTGCCTGCTGGACCTGAGGCTAAGTTCAATCCCGATGATGTGGAATCATCATATGGAGATATGCCTTTGAGAAAGGAATATACTATGGTTGTGGAAGAAGGTGATGAGGCTAAGTCTTCACAAAGGCCAGCAATCAAAAGACAAAAGATTGAACATGCTGTCAGAGTAATGAAAGATACTCCCAAGGCAATAATCATTGAGAAGGGGCCATATTTACATGAAATAAGAAAATTATTGAGGGAATCTCAGAAGCCACCTAAGGGTGAAGAGACTAGGGAGTCAAATCTAGCACTAGTTACTCAGATGGATGATAGGATGTTGCTCTCCAATTTGTTCCCACAGGATGATGATTTCATCCAAACTAATGAATTCAATAATTTTTTGTTTAAATTAAAAGAAAATGAGTAAAAATTAAACTTGGGGCCAGAAGATGATACTAAGGAAAAGAAAGAAGAGTTAGTACAAGAATGGTGAGAATATTACCCAGATAGTCATGCACTCACTATGGTGTAGATAATGGTGTTGGAAAGATTGCTACAATGTAGACAATTGTTATTTTGTCATTGATGTCAAACCTTAACTGGTGAGACTATTGTTGTATGTTTGAGTACCTTATCCATTGACTGATGAAGATTTGAAAAGAATGGGATAACAAGAAGACCAAGGAAATGGTTGAGTTATGAGTATACACTAGGGTACTTGATTATTTGGCACTTTGGCAAAGTGATACATTGTTTATCTATCTCTGACATTTCACTGGAAGGTCAATGCCGAGCAAAGAAAAGTCAATGTCGAGCAAAGAAAAAGGTGATTCCGAGAAAAGAAAAGATGATGTCGAGCACCAGTGAAATGCCGAGGGAGATAGAGAAAGCCGAGCAACAGTATTTTGTTTATTGATGAGATTTGAGATCTATGGCCGACATAGTTGATTCCATTGGGATATGCATTATTAATTAAGATTGGTTCACATTCATTTAATTCATGGGAAACCATTATTAGCACATAGATTCAATGTTTAATTAATGACTATATTGGAGAAGTAAATTAAATGTAATGATGGAAAGATCCGTTGGATCTGACCTAACCTAAGATCTACGATCTTGATTAAGCAGCAAAAGATTTATCTAACCTAGATGAAGAGGTATAATATAACCTATTATGGTTATTGTTATGGTATCCAAGAGGAAGGAGAAGTTGAATGAAAAGTATTGCATGGTTAATTGACTGATTGGAAAGACCTAGCAGAGAAGACTAAGCATAGAAGTAGACAGAGATTGCTTGATGGATTTCCAAGCAGATCTGAAGTTTGAGATGTAAATGGAGGCCACTTAGTGAATTAGCATTAAGAGTTGAAACTAGATTTAGATTTTTAAAGTAAGTTGTATGTATTAGATCACACCTACTGATTACTTTCTAACCATTGTATCAGTTCAAATCCTTTAACTAGGTTGACCTAACAGTCATTGTATAAATCATTTGAACAAGGTGACATTTAGATTTGAATGTTTTAAGTCCTCTAACAAGGCCACTCCTAAAAAAATTGATTAAATCCTTTAACCAGGTCACATTTGACAGTGTGTTTTGTAACCTTTAACAGGGTTGGCTCCTCACAGGGCATCACTTCAGGAGAGTGAAATTTTGGTAGCATGTTACTGGTGGTTTTTTCCATATTGGGTTTCCACATTAAATCATGGTGTCAAAATGTGTGAATGTTATTGTTGTGTTTTACTGTTAAGTTTCTACAAGCTTATTTCATTAGTACAGTAAACTGCACACTTTTGATGTTTATTACTGCCAAGCGGATCTGAGTTGTTAAAGTTGGTTTAAAGTTTTATATGGGCACATCTTGAGCTCAGGATAACTGATTCACCCCCCTTTTCTATTATTCTAAATTCATCCCAACAATTGGTATCAGAGCCAAGTTCTCTTGAAAAAGTTTGAAGGTACTTGGAGATAAAGATCAAGATGTATAAAAGGGATGGACCGAAGATCAACAAGGAAAACTTTCCTGCATGGCAAAGTTTGATGAAACTTCACTTGGCCGGTATTGGTGATTCTGCTAAATGACATATTGAAATACAATATGTAGCCCCTACTAGAGTTCTGAATGCTACACAATTAAGAGAAAATCTTGAACATAATGAAGCAATGCTGGAACTTGCATCATCTCTGAACTATCATGAATTTGAGGACATCAAGGATTGTACAAGTGCAAAGAAGATGTGGGATGCCCTTGCAACCATTTATGGAGGTGATATGAATGCACTAAGAGCCAACTCTGAAATCTTGAGAGGTAAGTTTGATGATTTAAAAATGAAAGAAGGAGAAAATATAGTGTAATATTATCATAGGATAAAGGAAGTTGTAAATGCTATTAGAGGAGCTAAGGGAACCATTGATGAAGATACTATCATGAGCAAGGCACTGAGAACACTTCTTCCTATTTATTCTATTAGAGTATCTGTAATTCAAGAATTGAGATGTACTCCTAATAACAATTTAACTCTGGAAAGTCTGGTAGGCAGACTTTGCATTTGAAATGTCAAATTTTGACAACTATACTCCACAAGCTGTTGAATCTACATTTAAGTCACAGATGGTCATCAAAAAATCAAGGAAAGGAAATAAATATGTGGACAGTGACAGTGACACCTCAGATGATGATCTAGAAGAGCTTGAGGCACTTATGGAAAGGAGACTAGCTAGAGGAAAAGGAAAATTCAAAGGTAAACTTCCTATTATTTGTTTTTTTGTAACAAAGTTGGTCATATTGCTGCTAGATGTCCTGACAAGAATGAGAAAGATGAAAGAAGAGACAAAAAATACAAAGATAGAAAGGATGACCAAGACTACAATAAGTACAAGGATTACAAAGACAAAGCTAAGCAATGTCAGTTGGGAAAAATGACTAAATCTAGTTTCAAAAGCAAAACTCACACTTTTGAGAATATTTTGGATTGGTTCATACTGACCTTTGTGGACCTATTGGTGAGAAAAGTTACTATGGAGACAAATATTTTATTCTATTTGTAGATGACTACTCTAGGATGATGACTGCTATATTTCTCAAAGAAAAATTTGATGCATTTCAATTATTTAAGTGGTACTTGGCAAAAGTTGAAAAGGAAATAGGTAAGAGTCTGAAATGTCTGAGATCTAACAGAGGAGGTGAGTTCATTTCTAATGAGTTTAACAGGTTCTGCAATGACCGAGGGATAAAAAGATAAATGTCAGCACCTAGGACACCACCACAGAATGCTATAGCTGAAAGAAGAAATCGATCTATCATGGATTGTGCTAGAACATTAATGATAGAGAAAAAAATTTCACATAAATATTGGAGAGAAGCTGTAAGTACAAATGTTTATACCTTGAACAGAGTAAAAGTCAAGAAAGGTACAAATACTACACCTTATGAGCTATGGTATGGACATGCACCTACTGTAAGTTATTTTAAAGTCTTTGGGAGTAGATGTTTTATACTGAAGGATAACAGAAATGGTAAACTTGATGCTAAAGGAGAAGAAGACATATTTCTTGGATATTATGCTAAGAGTAAGGCATACAAATGTTTGAATTCTAACACTAAAAAAATTGTGGAAAGTGCAAATGTTAGAATAGATGAATATGTAGAAAGAAATGAGGCTGAAAGCATGATTGATCCTGAAAGTTACAGATCATTCACATATCCTGAAGAGGAGGATTCTAATGAAACTAAAAATGAAGTTGCCAAGCAACAGTCTGTACCTGCCGAGACATAGAATGAAATTGTCGAGCAACAGGAGGTCACTATTGAGCTATCTGATGGAGATGAAAAGTCATATTTTCACCCTGAATTGAACTTGAATTATCAAATTAAAGATGAGAAAGAGCCTACTTTGGAAAAATATGTAAGAAGGCACCATAAACCTGATCAAATCATAGGAGCAAAGGATTCTACAATTATGACAAGAGGCAAATTAAGAGAAGACACATGTTTGCTATGTGATTTTGAGCCGAAGATAGTAAAAGATTCTTTGGACAATGAAGATTGGATTCAAGCTATTAATGAAGAGATAGACTAGATTGAAAAGAACAAGACATGGACACTAGTACCGAGATCTGGCAACAAAAATGTAATAGGTACACAGTGGATATTCAGAAATAAGCTAAATAAACATGGAGAGGTAACAAGGAATAAAGCAAGACTGTTATGCAAAGGTTATGCACAAGATGAAGGAATTGACTATGGGGAGACATTCACCCCAGTTGCAAGATTGGAGGGTTTGAGAACTCTACTTGCATATGCAGCCTATAAAGGATTTGAAGTCTATCAAATGGATGTGAAGTCGACATTTCTAAATGGGATATTAGAAGAGGAAGTATATATAGAAAAAGCTAATGGATTTGTTGACCCAAGTAAAAGGAACATGGTTTGTAGACTGCACAAGGCATTAATGGACTGAAAAAAGCACCCAGAGCATGGTATGAAAGATTGCACAATTATCTAATGAAGATTGGATTTTCAAGAACAAATGACAACATCAATCTGTATTTAAAAACAAAGCAAGGCAAAGGAATTTTATTGGCTGAAATTTTTGTTGATGACATCATATTCAGTGGACAAGATATAATATGTAAAGCATTTTCAAGAGAAATGCAAAATAAATTTGAAATGTCTATGTTTGGTGAGAT
The DNA here is from genome assembly GCA_018584345.1 of Thuja plicata. Lineage (NCBI taxonomy): Eukaryota > Viridiplantae > Streptophyta > Pinopsida > Cupressales > Cupressaceae > Thuja > Thuja plicata. Next base: position 1,202,615 of record MU226832.1, on the reverse strand, counting down.
AAAATTCTTTGTTGGACTACAAATACATCAAATGAAGAATGGTATCTATATTACACAATCAAAATATATCAAGGAGATATTGAAAACTTTTGGTATGGAAGATTCAAAACTAGTGAGTACACCCATGGCTACTGGATAGAAGTTGACAAAGGATGATGATACAAAAGAGGTAAATCAAACACTGTACAGATCAATGATTGGTAAGCTGCAATATGTTGTGCATAGTAGACCTGATATTGCATTAGAAGTTGGAATTGTTGCTAGATTTTATGCTAATCCAAAAGAGACACATATAATGGCAGTGAAAAGAATTTTGAGATATTTGAAAGGTACAGAAGACTATGGCCTATATTAAAAAAGGAATGACAAGTTTGAACTTAGAGTCTATACTAATTCTGACTGGGCTGGCAATGTTGATGATAGAAAAGGCACCATAGTAGGAGCATTTCTTTTGGGGAAAAAATTAGTTTCCTAGACAAGCAAGAAACAAAATTGCACCTCACAATCTGCAGCTGAAGTCGAGTATGTGGCAACAACAGTTAACTATTCAAACATTGTGTGGTTGAAGATACTACTGAAATGTATGAAGGAGGAGATCACTGAACCAGTTGTCATATATTGTGGTAACACAAGTGCCAATAATATTTCTAAAAATCTTGTAATGCACTCTAAGACAAAAAAATATAGCTATCAAGTATCATTACTTGAGGGAGCTAGTTTAGAAGAAGGAAGTAAGACTAGAATATGTGAACACTAAGGAACAGTTGGCAGACATATTTACAAAAGTGTTACCCAAGGATGCTCATGAGTATCTAAGAGGTAATTGGGGGTAATTACCCTAGCTGAGGCTAACTGGTTTGGAATGGTACTATTGCATCAAATGTTTTAATCAGAAAACTTGACACATTGATGCACAGTAAGTCACATTTTAGGATGCTACCTAAAAACTGTGAAGTGGAAAACAATAATAGAAAAGTAGATCAGTCATACACAAAGATGATAGGAAACAACATGATACAAAGATTAGAACAAAAGAATCTACATGATGTAGATGCCAACATCTTTGGCATTGTTGTCAAAGAGGGAGATTATTGCTAAAACAATAGATACCAATAGATACAAGGGAGATATTACTGAAAGAGGGAGCTAAATAGTAACATAAAATATTTTCGTGTGATTATAGACACAGAGGGAGTTAGAATAAAGCTAAAGCTAAAGGCACTTTTTGGATTTTATGGTAACTTTGGTTGGAATTTTTTTTGTAGTTTAAGTGTTGCCATCAATGCCAAAGAGGGAGATTGTTGGAAAGATTTCTACAATGTAGACAATTGTTATTTTGTCATTGATATCAAACCTTAACTGGTGAGACTATTGCTATATGTTTGAGTACCTTATCCATTGATTGATGAAGATTTGAAAAGAATGGGATAACAAGAAGACCAAGGAAGTGGTTGAGTTATGAGTATACACCAGGGTACTTGATCATTTGGCACTTTGGAAAAGTGATACGTTATTTATCTATCTCTGATAATTCACTGGAAGGTCAATGCCGAGAAAAGAAAAGTTGATGTCAAGCAAAGAAAAAGGTGATGCTGAGCAAAGAAAAGATGATGCTGAGCACCAGTGAAATGCCAAGGGAGATAGAGAAAACCGAGCAACAATATTTTGTTTATTGATGAGATTTGAGATCTATGGCTGACATAGTTGATTCCATTGGGATATACATTATTAATTAAGATTGGTTCACATTCATTTAATGCACATGAAACCATTATTAGTGCATGGATTCAATGTTTAATTAATGACTGTATTGGAGAAGTAAATTAAATGTAATGATGGAAAGAGCCATTGGATCTGACCTAAACTAAGATCTACGATCTTGATTAAGTGGAAAATGATTTATCTGACCTAGATAAAGAGGTATAATATAACCTATTGTGGTTATTGTTATGGTATCCAAGAGGAAGGAGAAGTTGAATGAAAAGTATTGCATGGTTAATTGACTGATTGGCAAGACCTAGCAGAGAAGGCTAAGCAGAGAAGCAGAGAGAGATTGCTTGATGGATTTCCAAGCAGATTTGAAGTTTGAGATGTAAATGGAGGCCACTCAGTGAATTAGCATTAAGTGTTGAAACTGGATCTGGATTTGAAAAGTAAGTTGTATGTATCATATCACACCTGTTGATTACTTTCTAACCATTGTATCAGTTCAAATCCTTTAACCAGGTTGACCTAATAGTCATTGTATAAATCCTTTGAACAAGGTGACATTTAGATTAGAATATTCTAATTCCTCTAACAAGGCCACTCCTGACAGGGTGATTAAATCCTTTAACCAGGTCACATTTGATAGTGTGTTTTGTAACCTTTAACAGGGTTGACTCCTCACAGGGCATCAATTCAGGAGAGTGAAATTTTGGTAGCATGTTACTGGTGGTTTTTCCCATATTGGGTTTCCATGTTAAATCATGGTGTCAAAATGTGTGAATGTTATTGTTGTGTTTTGCTGTTAAGTTTCTGCAAGCTTATTTCATTAGTATAGTAAACTGCACACTTTTGTTGTTTATTACTGCCGAGTGGATTTGAGTTATTAAAGTTGGTTTAAAGTTTTATATGGGCACACCTTGTGCTGAGGATAACTAATTCACCCCCCTCTCAGTTATTCTGAATTCATCCCAGCAAATGGAATTAGTAAAAAAAGTGGTATGCTTCTAATGCATGGGTAGGACATGAAATCCTCTTTTATCATTGATCAAATAAGGAGACAACCTGATCCAATCTTCAAATCTGAAGTCGAGGTTGGTGATTTTATCAAAGGATCTAATTTTGACCCAAAAAGTAAAACATTAGCTATCTAGTCACTTGCACCGTCTACACAAAATCCAAGGCTTGTTGATATACAAGATAAAAGGTAGGGTGACAAGCTTATTTGGAATATTCAAAATGTGAGCAATGTAGAGATTTATGATATTATAACTCTTGTATCATTTTTGAATCTATCTAAGGCTGAATATTTGGAGAGAAGAGCTGTAGAGACATACAATAATCTGATAAGAATATCTAAAGAATATGAAGGGAATCTTATGTTAAATAATAAGCTTGAAGAGAAAATTGCTGAGCTGATTGAAAAGGTAGCTAATGCACCTTCTACTCATGAAATGATGGATACTTTAGTGGAGACTATTGGTGAGTTTGTTCCTTCTGATTCCAATGTTGTTTTTTTTCCTGCTGTAAATGATGAGAAGATGAATAATTATGCTGATAGAATAGAAAAATTAGAGGAAGAAAAGAATACTTTGGGAGTCAAAGTACTGCTGGAAATTCTACAACATAGGATTGATATTTTGAAAAAAAAATTTGATGTTGTTCATAGCTCCCATATATCCTTGCAAGTTGTTGAGGGGAAGTGTGCAGAAGCAATGACCCTCTTGAATCCTTTTTTCACCTTATGTCCAGGAAAAAATTTATCAATGGAAATTTTTTTAGCTATTTTTATGTATAGGGCTAACTTACCTGATAAGATTACATACACAAAGGATATGGTTAACACAATTAATACATGGATTGCATTTTTTAAAGGCAAGGATCAGGTAATCAAGGGTAAGATGCAATTATTTATTATATCATATAATGCCTATATTCCCAACATCTATGACAAAGAGGGAAGATTGAAGGATATCAATGCATGGATAGGAGATTTTGATTTGATTATTGATAGTGTGGATATATTGTTACACCTAACAAGGGATATTGATACACCTAGTTTCAATGATGTGTTAGATAATATTTTTAGAGATGAGGTGGACCTTGTGAAATTTATTGTAGATGCAAGGCTATAAGTGACGCTTGTTGGAATGAGGCAGTTTGATAGATAGAGATTGTTAACAATTTTGGTTGGTGAATAGATAGGGAATTTTCTAGATGGGAGATGGAATTGAATAAGGGAAAATATATTTGAACAGTTAATTTCCATCAATTTTTTCTTTTTGTGGTTGGTTACTGACGTAGCACTTGAGCATTTTTACAGGGAGAACAATTATCTAAATAGGTACCTTGAATTTGCCTTCAAAAATCTCGGGTAGCCTACATGATCCAAAGAAATTGTATTTGATTCATCTTTAGATAAAAGTGTCAATTATCATTTTGTTGATGCCCAGTTCATTGCAAAATTTGAAGACTTGAAGTATTTTCCTGGATTTTTGTTGTTAAGCATTAATTTTTTTTCCCTAAGTGATCCATAGCTTGTTGCAATCCTTTTTATATAAAAGGATTTCCAAGATCACTTAGGAAGGGCTGAGAATTTTGGTATTGAATTCAATAGAGTTATTTCAATCTTAGTCAGGTTTAACAGATGTAATGAGTCGTGTATAACAATAAACAGAAAAATTAGATTTATTAGTATTGGAGTTTTAGCCCTGTTGAGTATTATTTTAGTGAGAAAATTAGTGTATGAAGACAATGTTTCTGAAGTTTATGAAATATAATCCAGATTTGGTACTCTCCTCTGAGTTAGTTTTATGAGTTGTGGATTCAATAATTCAAAGTTCTTATTCAATTCACTTCATTTTTTTATTTGTGTATGTTTTAATTCTAAGATTTGATCAAGGATCAATTAAAATACTGAAAATTAATTCATAATTTCATAAGTTTGGCATAAGGATTGTTATAATAAGTCTAATTTTGGATTACATGAATGGATATTATTGTAATGCAATAATAATCCAATTCTTGGATTATTAGCAGTTTTATGTCATTCATATAAATGGGTTGTAAACTAATAATATTTCCCAATGGATAAGGCATTGATCTAAATATGTTTTAATTGTTATCTTGTTGGTACAAGGTGTCTGGTTATACCATCTTTTGATAATAAATCTTTTTATTTTTCATTTTTATCTGTGGTGTGTGTATCTCATGCTCCATAACAATTGAGAATCAATAAGTAATTAGCTCTTACTTAGTATTTTCTTGTTATTGTTGAGCCTTTTATGAGATAATTTGTTTATCAAATTCAGGGGTGTTCAAAGAGGGTAATATTGTACTGAATTTAGGTTTTCCTACTTTGGTCTTGTAGAGCCAAAAGTGTAGGGGGATTTTTTAATCCATGTCAGTTGGTCCAGGCATTCATGGAGATTTGATCATTGGAGTTAGAAACTCTTTACAATTTATAGTGAGTGTATTAGTAGGCTTTGGAGCATAAAACCTCTTTGAGAACCAACACTTTTCTAGGCCATTATCCACATTGGTCACACTCCTCTCTTATTTCAAGACTTGGGTCACATTAGATTTCATGAAAAAGGGGAAAACAAGGAAAATTGATGTTTCTTGGATCTTTTCAAGGAAGACCATTTTTAGGGAAAGTGGTATTTCTTCTTTTATTTATAAGGCATAAATGAGAGTATTTGGCAAGACGGGTTGTACGAATTCGACCGTAAATCTTCCATCATCTATGCCCTATATGGAGGCCCACATTTTCATGGCTCCAACAACCTACCCCTCTGTCATTTCTCTCGGTTGCTACTTTTTGATGCTCTATTTTTATCCAACTGATTATGGCCTGTCATACCAGCTCTCTGACGCGCTCTTCATCATCGTCTATGATTGCTACACCCTGCAACACAACTTCAACACTTCACAGACAATAATAGAAAACCACAAACTTAGAACATTTGTGATGAGCACAAACTTAAAATTATAGAAAACCGCAAACTCAAAATTATAGAAAAAAAATAATTCAAAAAGAGCTCTTTCAAATACCCCAACTCTTCAAATTCTATGGCTCTTTGACTACCGTGGTTCTTAAGATATCTGGTGTACTAAAAATTTCAAATGACTGTCAAATTTTTCAAAAATGTTCAAATGTTTACAACCAAAGTTCATGTCACTGTAAAACCCTCTCCGCTTAAAAATTTAGAAATAGCTCTTTTGGATACCCTGGCTCTTCAAATTCTATGAATCTTTGAATGTCGTGGCTCTTTGCATAGTTGGGTGTACAAGAATTATCAAATGACTGTCAAATTTTTCAAAATTGTTCAAATTTTTACAACCAAAGTAGATGTCACTGTAAAACTCTCTCAGCTTAAAAGTTCAAAAATAGCTCTTTCGAATACCTTGGCTCTTCAAATTCTATGCTCTTCGAATACCATTTCTCTTCGGATAGTAGGGTGTACTAAAAATTTCAAATGACTGTCAAATTTTTCAAAAATGTTCAAATTGTTGGACTAATGGAATGGTGTGTACTGAGAGGGAAGGTGTGAATCAATACCCTTAAATTTTTTTATCAATTATCCTTAAGTAATCTTTTCTTGCATTACATACCATATTGTTTTTCTACCTTATACATGTAATATCATAACATAAATGTAATTGCATGTAAACATTCATAGAAACATTCATGAAACTTAGTTACACATAAAATTAGAATTGGTAACATAGAAAACCCATGTTAGAAGGTAAAAACTACGGTGGGGATGGAACCCACAAAGCTTCACTATCTGCAGAATGGAAGGTGTCGGTTAAGGCTACAAGTGTGATCACTTCTGATAATCTTACCCTGTTAGGAGTAACATTTTAGACTTGTTAGGTCTACTTGATTAAGAGATTTTAACAACACTGTTAAGTGTGCACTCAGTTAAGATATTTACAATAAGACTGTTAAGTCCACCTTCTTAGAGGATTTCTTCTATTTGCTACAATTTTTAGATAGTAGTAAAAAATACTTATGACCTGATGGTATGCAATCTTGAATTACTGAACACATATCCTTTAATTTCTCAAAATGAAACTATCACCTATAGTGATGGATAATACCTTTGCTCTGCTCGGTAGCCTTGAATCTTAGTTCTTCATAACTGAATTATTTCTTTTGTGTCCTACATGAAACTCTCTGTCTGATCCATAGATGTCTTCTGCGGCTACAATCATCATATTCTTGATTGATTATACATCTATATATACAATTTATTGACCTAATTAGGTTTCATGCTTTACAAGAAAAACTCTATGATCAAAGGTTTATAGCTTGACCTTGATCTCCTAGTTTTTATGTTTACAATCAGTTAGACTGATTAAAACTATTAAATATGCTTTAATTGATCCTCAAGAAATGGTTTTACAGTGAAGAATAAATCTAATTTAAAACTAAAGTGCTTTAGATGATGTGTAGATTGAGATCCACTTTTCTCGGAAATAAAACTGTCTATCGGTAGACCGGTGCTCAGTATGCCCTGTAGTCTGTGCTCTCGGTTTACTCTGTGAACTGTCTATCAGAGATAGCATGCTATCAGTGTTCACTAATCTCAGTGACCTTTGTACTTTATTGTTTTGGTGACCATTGTGCTTTTCTATTTCGGTGACCTTTGTGATTGTCTGAATGCTATTACTCAGTGATCACGTAACTGAGAGTTCAAAAAACTATTTCCTCATATACTAATGACAAATTATGATCATTAATCTCCCCCTTTGGCATTAGTATCTATATCATCTTAAAATGGAAGCACTTCCATTTTGGTAGGTTTAGCACCCTCGTTTAGTACATTTTCATATTAGATTTGCATTTAGGATGCACATGCACTTGATTATGCATCTCTAGGTAAAATTAGGGTTAGGATCCTTTGGGTCCTCCTTAATCTCCCTTTATATGAATCCATTTTTGGGTAGAACCTATGTATTGACTCTCCTAAATCTTCATCATACTTACTCTTTGGCCTTTGTGCCTTTATCCACCATTCTGGTGTGTTTTCTCACCTTCCTGGGTCCCCGATTGACCTGGGAATCCTACAGATTTCCCAAGGAGACCAGCCTAAAAACTTAGTTCTAGGTTGAGTTTGATTCTAACCTAGGTCATAATCAAGGTCTTCCTTGACCTAGGTCAAGGTCAAGGTCGACCTTGACCTCTGTCAGGTGGTGGTCCCCACTTTCAAATCTGGGACTTATCAGGGTTCTAAAACTTAAAATACATCCCCAGGTCCAGATGTGGAAGTGTTTTCCCCGATATTTAGATTAATACATCCCCTCCTTGGTTGGTGATTGTAATTGGACCATAATTCAAGGTTAAATTTGAATTTGGGTCCCTTGCATTTCCCTAGGAGGTCTATATTGAGATCTCTATATAAACACTCTCTTTTGCCTTCATTTTGACATGAAAGAGAATCGTAAGATGATATGATGCAATTATGATTA
>MU226832.1:1172118-1194384 GCA_018584345.1 Thuja plicata | reverse complement strand
TAGAAGGACAAGATATGATGATGCATTGATACATACAAGCATTTTTGTGGACAAGCCATTGTGGATCTTCTTTGGAGCAAGAGAGACTTCTTCCTTCCTTCCTTCTTCTTGGATCCACCATTTTCAAACTTTATTCATTCAAAAGATACTATCATGGGGTAGCAACTATGGATTGTGAGTTTGGTAGGAATAATTTAAATTTGAGGGCTTGGTATGCTTTCTTTATCATATTCAAATCTATGCATTGATTTCTCATTTTCAATTCATGTTAGGGTTTTAAACTAGAGGATTAGATCTTAACATCACACATTCAAAGCTCTTTCCAAGAGCAACACACACACATACATTCTACTATACTCGACTATTCGTGGAGGTGGAGATCACAAAAATGGGGGTTTTACTAAGGCAAAACCCTATATAGCCACCCCAAAACCCCTCTTTTTTAGATATTTGTAGGTGTTGTTTTAGGAGTTACAGGATCGGTAACAGTGGAACAAAGCACAAATCCGGATACCCTTTTTGGAAAAATTTTAGGATCTGAAAATAGTTCTTGTCGAAGAATTTTTAGGTCTATTCTACCCGAGGTCAGAATAAGAAATTCTAGGTCAATGGTGACATTGACTTGAGGGTACAAATCAGAACTGTGTCAGAATGGAAAAAATATTTCTGGGGTTTGTTTGTTTCTGCGTTTTCATTCTAGATCCGGTCTCAAATTTTCCATAAACTCAACACAGGATTCAGAAAATGACATTTTCATATCTGCTATGATGTGAGGTAGGTATTTTACTCCATTAATTATGGCATAGGTCTCTTTTATATAAATCTCTATTGTGCAAACTCTATTTAGGAGATCATCCAAATTTACCTATTACATTTTGGTGAACCCGCGATAGACAACTATTTCTCTTTGCTGTTAGATTTACATTTCATATTAGATCTTGCATGCATATAGAAGTAGGTTTTCTTTTATGCTCTTGCATTTATATTCATAAAATACATAAAAATTATAAAATTTCTTTAAAAACACAAAAACATTTACATGCTTGTAATTTTATTTTGTGTTCAACATGTATGACTCTTGTTCTGAATACTTTAATGAAGATTTTATTGTACAAGAGAATAGATCCCTTAATGAGGTACATGGAAGTGAGAATGAAAATGGTTCGAATGAGATCTCCATGGATCCTATTCCTATTTCATCCTCCTCCACAACTTCTCCAATTGACCTTTACCATAGGATGTGTGCATGGTTACCTTCATGTTCTAGTATTTGCAACATTGAGGCATCTAGAATGTTATTCCGTAAACCTTTGATGATGGTAAAAGGATGTCCTCGAATAAATCTTAAGGGTAAACCTAAAGATCCTTTGGATTTCTTTGATAATGCAGATTTCATTTCCCATGCTTATCGCACATGGAATAATCCTCAACCTAGTGTTCCAACCTCTTTACCTCCTTCTCAACCCGTGCTTCCTCAAGCACCTAGGTTACCTTCTTCCTTTAAGGAGTATGACTTAGTTGAGAAATTACATGCTACTCCAGCTAAGATATCTTTATGGGAATTGCTTCAAACTTCTCCTACATATCATGAGGCATTACAAAAATCTTTATCTAATCTTCTTGCTCTGCCTCCTTATCAAGAGAATATTAATTAATTTTTGGAGTGCATGCATACTATGCCTTTTGCACCTCCTATTGTGTTCACCGATGATGATTTACCTTCTGTTAAGGTGCTGAATCAATATGATGCTCTTATGGTTTTTGTTTCTATTAATCAGAGTATCATTCGTAGAACATTAATTGACAATGGATCTGGGATTAATGTTTGTAGCATGGATATGCTCAAGGCTATTAAAGCTGATCTTACAACCATTCAACTGGATAATATCCCTATTCATGGATTTGATAACATTGCAAAGAAAACTTTGGGTATTATTACACTACCTATCAAGGTTGGTCCAATACTTCTTAACACACCTATTCATGTCATGCCTGGACCTCTCAATTATAACCTTTTGTTAGGAAAACCTTGGTTACATACTATACATGTGATTCCTTCTACTCTACATCATAAGGTTAGGTTCATTTATAACAATCTGATGTATACACTACACGCAGATGATGCACCAAATCCTTGCTTGAATGCGAAATATGCTAAGATTTTTGAACCCATACAACCAAGTAAGGAACCTGAGAAACCTGCTGAAGTTAAATAATTTGAATCTCCATCTACTTCTTTAACCAAAGATGATTGGGGAATATTGGAATTTAATCCTTCTTTTATGGGAGAATATAAAGTTTCTGATCTAGGGTTCATGAAGGAACAAAATGGGTTTGAAAAACAAGTTTTTATTCCTTCTCCACTTTCTAGGGAATTAAAAAGTAACTTTGTTTCTGCTTCCCTTGAAGAAACAATTGAGACAATAAAACTAGATTGTTATGACATTGTGACATATGCCGCTCTTTTAACTCAATCTGATATGGTCGATAGATATGGTTCCAGTTATCATTTACTTAGGAAATCATGATTCAATGGGAAAGGATGTGGAAAATATGAACAAGGTATACAAGTTCCTTGGACAATGAAGTTTATGATTATACTTATGGGCTAGGATTCAATCCTTATAAAAAACCATCAAATTTTCCTCTTATTGTCAATCATATCTATGGTGGACATTTAAAATTGGTTAACCCGCTTCTCCTTGGCATGGATCAACAACCTAGTTTGGATATTTTTCTCGAGGATGAAGCCCTAGCTGATTTTTTAGGAGCTTATCAAGATCTACCTACGTTTCATCATAAAAGGAGAAAGCCTTATTGTTTGAATAATGAAGCCTATTTTGGAGAGCGTGATGAACAAGATATTTCTCCTTTGCCAATGGACTCTCCCATGCAAATTAATTTATTAATAACTGAGACTACTAAATTTCAAATGGATGATAATGACCCTGAAAAAAAAAATAAAGTGGGGAAATGTTAGAGCCAAGATGAACATGATCAATTGGTTTCCCTTTTGGTTGAATATAAGGATATATTTTCTTGGAAATATTCAGATATGCCAGGCATAGATCGTAAGATTTTTACTTACAATATTGTTCTTAAACCTAATGTCAAACCTGTGAAACAAAAAATCTAAAAGATAAATCCAGGCATTGCCTTGTTAGTGAAAGATGAAATTGAAAAATTATTAGGTGTTGGGTTCATCCATTCTATTGATTACTGTGAATGGATTTCAAATATTATGGTTGTTTCTAAAGGAGAAAATAAGATAAGGATGTGCACCGATTTTTGAGATTTAAATAAAGCATCTTTAAAAGATGATTTCCCCTTACCCAATATTGATATGATTGTGGATTCAACAATGGGTCATGCTTTGTTATCTTTCATGGATGGGTTTTCAGGTTATAATCAAATATTTATTCCTATTGAAGACCAACTTAAGGTTGCATTTATCACACCTTGGGGAACATTTTGTTGGGTCATGATTCCTTTCGGATTACGAAATGCGGGAGAAACTTATCAACGTGCTACGCCCTTGATTTTTCATGGTTACATCCATAAGATTCTAGAAGATTATGTAGATGACATCTTGGAAAAATCTATACAAAGAGTAGACCATGTGTTTATTTTAAGGCAAATATTTGAAATAATTAGGATTTATAATATGAGATTAAATCCTAAGAAATGTGCTTTTGGAGTTGATTCTGGTAAATTATTAGGATTTATAATCTCTAAGAGAGGCATAGAGGTCGATACTGAAAAGATTGATGCTATTGTTAACATGCCTCCTAAGAATATTTATCAATTGCGTAGTTTACAAGGAAAAATACAAGCTATTCGTCACTTTGTTTCTAACTTAGCTGATAGAACTGTTCCTTTCACCTCTTTCTTAGAAAAGATACCACTTTTTCTTAGAACTAGGAATGTAAACAATCCTTTGAGAAATTTAAGGAGTATCTTGCTAATACTCCTATTTTGCAACCTACTCAATTTAATAAACCCTTCTATCTATATACTTCTGCCAATTCCCATGTTGTGAGTGTATTGTTGGCTCAACATGATAGCGAAGATAAGGAAAGACCGGTATACTACATCAGTCGAACCTTACTTGATTATGAAACAAGATATACTAGTTTAGAAAGACAATGCTTGGCTTTAGTTTTTTCTTTTCAGAAACTTAGGCATTATCTATTGAACGTTGAGGTTAATGTGATTGTTGATCCTCTCAAACACCTTTTCTCAAAAACTGATATCTTTGGTCGTCTGGCTAAGTGGGTGATGTTACTTAAAGAATTTGATCTTAATTTCATTCTTCAAAAGTTAATTAAAGGAGAAGCCTTAACTGATTATCTAGCTGAAGCTCCTTATCCTCATTCTAATACAAGCATCACCTCAATAGAATTCCCTGATGAGAATATTTTAGCTATTAAGAAAGAAGATGTTTAGGAATTATATTTTGATGGTTCTAGATGTAAGACAGGCTCTGATGTAGGCATTATCTTGGTCCCTCCTACAAAGAAACCAATCCCTATGTCATATAAATTGACCTTTCCTTGTACTAACAATATTGCAGAGTATGAAGCTCTTATAGCTGGCTTACAGGCAGCTTCATCCCTTCTTATTAAAAACTTGGAAATATACAAGGATTCACAATTGATTTTTGAGCAAATAAAAGGGGGTTATCAGACTAAGAATGATAAAATGTTGCAATATAAAGAATTGGCTCTTGATATTCTTTCACAATTTTCTTCTTATACGATTCATACTTTACCTAGGAAAGATAATTGACACCTAGACGCCATGGCAAGCGCAACTTCCTTGGTTTGTCTTTAGAATAATTCCAAAGAATTTCAATTTAATATACACACTCTTAAACACCTTGTAATTTCTAATAAGGTTAATGTTGATTATTTTAACTTGCATTTGGATGAATGGTATTCACATATCTTTCATTTTCTGAAAGACAATATATTTCCTGAATCAACAAAAGGGAACATGCGTAATCATATTAGGAAGCTTGCAACATGTTATATCATTTTGGGTGATACATTTTACAAACATTCTTATAATGGTTTTCTATTAAGATGTCTTGGTAGAATCAAAGTTCTGATAGATTTAGCAGAAGCTCATTCTGGTTCTTGTGGGGGACATTTTGGTGGGAAATCTTTAGTTAATAAACTTCTTAGAATGGGATATTATTGGCAAATAATGGAAAAATATTCTTTTACATTTGTTAAGAAGTGTCCTCAGTCTTAGAAAAATGGTAATTTAATTCATGCTCCTACTCGTGAGCTTCGTAATCAAGTTGCTCTGTGGCCTTTTTGTATTTGGGGTTTTGATCTTATTGGAAAAATCTCACCAATTTCTTCTCAAGGACATACATACATCCTCATAGCTACAGATTACTTTACAAAGTGGGTAGAGGCTATTCCTCTCCATTCTACTACTACAGATGTTATTTTTGATTTTATTCTTAATCATATTATAGCACGATTTGGTATTCCTTCAATGATAGTTTTGGATAATGACACTTCTTTCAAGAATAAAGAAGCCACAAAATTCTTGGAGAAATATCATATTCAACATAGATTTTCTAATCCCTACTCTCCTCAATCTAATGGTAAAGCCAAAGCATCGAACAAAGTTATTGAACAAATCTTAAGGAAAACTGTCAATAAGCATGTGAAAGACTGGCATACTCAACTTACTTATGCTTTATGGGCTTATAGGGCTAGTGTCCACACTACCACGAGTACTTCTCCTTATAATCATTTTTATGGTACTGATGCTATTATGCCATTATAATTAGAAATACCTTCTTTATGTGTTTCATTCAATGGGATAATTGACAAGGATACTTTCCAGGAACAACGATTAAACGAGTTAGAAATGTTGGATGAACAATGAATAAATGCTTTGGAGCATATTAACACTCACCATAAATCACTTCAAAAATAGTATAATCATAAGGTGATTGAACGATCATTTTTGGTAGGTGATTTAGTCATATGAAAATCAAAGGAATGTGAATGCTTTACCTGGTGAAAAAGGGAAATTTAGCCCTAATTGGCTTGGACCTTTTATGGCAATTGAGGATTTTACTTCAGGTGCTTATAAGATTTTTGATATGAATGATGTTCCCCTTAAGGAACCTATTAATATCATGCATCTCAAATGTTATTATCCCTCACACATCAATTTTTCTTTGTGTATTTATGTATTCCCTATATAATAGCTATGTCTATTTTTTTAGGTTGTGTGATTTGAATACATTCATACATAAATTCATTCTTTCTTTATGTTAAGTTTTTGTGTACTGATGAAAAGAACAAGTAATCAATCATAGAACCAATTGGGCAAGCAATTTTTTTTCTATATATATAAACATCCATGAGTTTGGTACATATATGGCACATATTCCATGGCTATCAATCTCTATCTCTATGCTTTGAGGGTTGGTGGCTCCCAACTCTCTCTGCTCTATGGTGTGAGGCTTAAGATCTCAATACGATATTCCATGTGTGACTCATCGATATGATCATCTCATAGTTGCACTCCTAAGCTCTCTGTAGGTCAACCATCTATTTCTCTTCTCTTTCTTTGCATAACCTCAGCTCTTGTTGGATGCATACAAAAATATCTACATGCCTGCCAGGATCCCTCTGTCCAATGGGACTCTCACTCGCTAGCTAGTAGTCAGCAAGATATACATGTATCCTTCAGATCCTTGGATACAAAGCTCCTCCACTCCATTATGCTAGCTGCAGAATTCAAACATATTTATCTTTTAGTACTTCTTCTAGAAAAACATTAACTTAAAATATTCTGATCAATTACATATATCATACCTGGATCTCCCTCCAAGGTGTCACCAAAGAATCTAAATGGTGGGGGCATGGATTAACTACCCTCTCCTCACTCACTACATCTAGGTCTAGGTGGCGGTGTCTCTATATGTGCACAAGGAGGTCATCTTGGTCTTAATAGTACATCATGGATCACCTAATCATCTACATCTGTACTACCACCTGGGGGCATATCCTATGCTCCCTCATTTTCTCTCTCTTCTTCTCTCTCTTCTGCTCTCTCTTCTTCCCTCTCCTCCTCCATGGGATCTCCCTCAGGGATGGGCTCCTCCTCATCTCTATGATCTTCCTCCTCCTATGGAATGTCACCACCTTAGAGCATCCTCTCTTAAAAACCTTGATCACCTATAGGGTAGTCATCAGGGAAGATGGGGTGGGTCTCCTGTAGACTCTAGTACCTGATATACTCTCTACTCACACCTGAATTGGATACATTGGGATCTACCTCTGTATCCTCAGTCTCATCTGTCTCACTATCTACAGTATATGCTATTGTTGGTTGATGTATGGTGCCGGGTCTCTAATAGTATCTCATCAGATATTCATACCAAGGTATTGTTCGGGGGACCCCTTGTGTCAAACCAAACTATCTCATCACTCTATCATAATAATATGGAATCACTGCATGACTAGTAGGACCCTCTGGTAGCTTGTGCTACTAGGAGTGTCTCAATTGGTGTTGAGTATCTAGACATCCTATCATTTGATAGTATGGTCTCCATATCACATCAATACCTGGTATACAGTCAAAGCGTACCCTCCAAAAGAGGATAGCTCCATACTACCAGACATATACTAGAAGATATGAAAAGGCTCTTGGTGTACTCACATCTACCATCACTAGAACACCCTGTGGTCAAGTACATATGTAATGCTCAAACATCCAAACCTATAGAAAGGTGCACACTGTAAGACTCTCACACTGAAATCTCACTAACTGACTCAACTCATGGTAAAGATGGGATAGCATGTTGTGGCCCCATGAGAAAACAATCCTGTCATTCTCCATCCTGTGTACGAGATGGGTGAATGGTGCTAAGAAATTTTTACCCTTTGTGTTGGGTATTACAACCAAAGAGAATATACATAGCATCACTCTCCATACCAAGGGTGTTAGACCTGCTAGTATGGCTGATAGAGTGATATGATCTAACCGGGTCCTCATATGTGGTACTCATCCTAAAAAATACTCCCCATCTAAAAAAACCTCAGGAGGACCCCATTGCACTCTCGGTCTAATAGGCTCACCTTGGACTGGAATTCGTAGGATCCTATATACATCCTCCAATGTGATCGTGATCTCTCCTGATGGAAGATGAAAGGAACTAGTGTCCTCATCCCACCTCTCTATCATGGCTGATATCATGGACCAATGGAACCTCATCTGTGGTATGACTACTACCCAATAAAATTCCACATCTCTCAATAGCTGTATCTCCTCCTGCTGTAGCTCGAACAAGTTCTCTTTGACAGTCAGTAAAAGCCCTCCAAAGGGGTACTCTCAGAGATGGACAAGATCCTGTCAGCACAAACAACATCATATCAATAATCTATCATCAAACAACTCCAATACTCACTTGAACTAGTCAAGGTTGACCTTTTTTGGTCAAGGTTGACCTTTTTTGGGTCAAGGTCGACCTTTTCGGGTCAGGGTTGACCTTTTTGGGTCAGGGTCAACCTTATCCCCAAAAAGGACAGGACCTTCCCAGTTATGGTTGACCTTCAAGGGTCAAGGTCAACATAACTAGGTTAGGGTTGACCTTTTTGGGTCAAGTTCAACCTTCCCTATAAAAAAAATAAATTATCAATCAAAAACATCAAAATAAGGAACCTACCTTAGGCAGTGGTTGTCTATTGGCCAAGCACTCTGTCAGGACCTCCATGCGACTCGCTCAAAGTTATTCTCTCTTTGGTATTTTTCTCCTTGATTCCAAGCTCTGCAAATGGTAACAATGAGAAGGTAAGTGTTCTTCATCTTATTTATAGCTTCAAATTAGGGTTTCATTTGAATTTACTTAGGTCAAATTCAAATTTCCCTTTACATGCATTTAGATAGGCATTCACTCTTTTCATCATAACTTGAGTTTGGTAGCTCTATTTTTAGTGCTGTCAGTGGTGTTGGAATTTTAATTCAGATAACTAACCTGTTGAATCATTTTAGGAAGATTTTGAATCCTAATAAATAGTTTAGGAGAGGAATTTTCAATAAATTGCATATCCAGTGTATAGATCTAACTTTATCACCCTGTTTCACCTTTCAGACTTAGTAAGACAAAACAGGGATGGGCTCTATGCACTTCTCAAAACCATCTTAGTATGGCTTAGATTATATATGGATTTTCATTAACCTTGTGTAGTGTAGGTTGTGGGTACTAACGGTTTCTTGTAGGATCTCCACATTGAGGACTTGGCTATATCATTTTTACTTTACAACGTTTTCTTACTTTAGCTTGCATATTCATGTAGTGTCATACCTAAGATAAAGTGGGGGTTAAATGTATCATATTAAAATGGAAGCACTTCCATTTTGGTAGGTTTATCACCCTCATTTAGTACATTTTCATATTAGATTTGCATGTAGGATGCACATGCACTTGATTTTGCATTTCTAGGTGAAATTAGGGTTAGGGTCCTTTGGGTCCTCCTTAATCTCCCTTTTTATGACTCCATTTTTGGGTAGAACTTATGTATTGGCTCTCCTAAATCTTCATCATACTTAATCTTTGGCCTTTGTTCCTTTATCAAGCATTCTGGTGTGTTTTCTCACCTTCCTGGGTCCTTGGTTGACCTAGGAATCCTGCAGATTTCCCAAGGAGACCAGCCTGAAACCTCAAATCTGGGTTGAGGTCGATTCTGACCTAGGTCAAAATTTAGGTCAACCTTGACCTAAGTCAAGGTTGAGGTCATCCTTGACCTAGGTCAAGGTCAAGTTCTACCTTGACCTCTGTGAAGTGGTGGTTCCTGCTTTCAAATTTGGGATTTATTGAGGTTCTAAAACTTAAAATAGGTCACCAGGTCCAGATGCAAAAGTATTTTTCCCGATATTCAGATTAATACATCCCCTCCTTGGTTGGTGATTGTAATTGGACCATAATTCAAGGTGAAATTTTAATTTGGGTCCCTTGCATTGCCATAGGAGGTCTATATTGAGATCTCTATATAAAAACTCTCTTTTGCCTTCATTTTGACATGAAAGAGAAGCATAAGATGATATGATGCAATTACAATTATGACATGATGATGATGCAAGAAAGAAAGAGGATGATATAGAAGGACAAGATATGATGATGCATTGATACATACAAGCATTTTTTTGGACAAGCCATTGTGGATCTTCTTTGGAGCAAGAGAGACTTCTTCCTTCCTTCCTTCTTCTTGGATCCGACATTTTCAACCTTCAAGCATTCAAAAGATACTATCACGGGGTAGCAACTATGGATTGTGAGTTTGGTAGGAATACTTTAGCCTTGAGGGCTTGGTATGCTTTCTTTATCATATTCAAATATATGCATTGCTTTCTCATTTTAAATTCATGTTAGGGTTTTAATCTAGAGGATTAGATCTTAACATCACACATTCGAAGCTCTTTCCAAGAGAAACACACACACATACATTCTACTATATTCAGCTATTTGTGGAGGTGGAGATCACCAAAATAGGGGTTTGACTAAGGAAAAACCCTATATAGCCACCCCAAAACCCCTCTTTTTCAGATATTTGCAGGTGTTGTTTTGGGAGTTATAGGTTCGGGAAAAATGGAATAGAGCGCAGATCCAGATAACCCTTTTCGACAAACTTTTGGGATCCAAAAATAGAATTCCTGTCGGAGAATTTTTAGGTGGATTCTTCCCTAGATCGGAATTGGAAATTCTTGGTTAATGGTGACATTGACTTGAGGGTACAAATCAGAACTATGTCAAAATGGAAAAACATTTCTGGGTTTTGTTCATATCTGCATTTCCATTCTAGATCTAGTCTCAGATTTTCCATAAACTCAACACATGCTTCAGAAAATGGCATTTTTAGATCTACTATGATGTGAGGTAGGTATTTTACTCTATTAATCTTTGCTTTCATTTCCAAATCTATATCCATTATCAAATACAAGTTAAATGTAAATGGTTAAATTATGACATAGGTCTCTTTTATATAAATCTCTATTGTGCAAACTCTATTTAGGAGATCATCCAAATTTACCTATTATAGTATCAAAAAATGATATGTGCAAACTGATATGTTTAGTATATACACCAAGTGTTTACCTTGTCAAATGAATCCCCCTATGTGCATGGCTTGGTACAGTGTATGTACATGTTTCCTCCTTTGTATATTTCCCTCTTTGGCTTTTGACATGTTTTCCCCCTTTGTACATTTTCACCCTTTGACATATATTTTCCCCCTTTTTTTGAAAATAATGACAAAGGTGTAATACTTATAGCTTGTCAAATATGTGGCCATCAGATTTTTGAATATCCACCATCCCCTTTTCCTATTGCTCCTTGAGGTTCTTGAGGGTCATGTGTTCCAAAGTGATGCTGGCGTGCATATCATATATACTCTTGGTAACTGAAATTTATAGGGTGGCATTAATGCTTTTGTCAAAGTCATGTGTTTCAACAACAATATGAGATTCAGGAGTAACATAGCATGAAGCTTGGTTACCTCACCTCTGATTTTTCTTTTAACCTTTTGTAGCTTAAGTCTCAACCTTTTGGATTCTATAATCTTCTCATAATGCAATTTGAATGTATTTTCCTTGATTGTGAGACTTTGTGCACTAGCTTTAAGATATTCATCTATTTTAGCTATCTTTTCACTATGCTCGGTAGTGAAATTCTCTAGTGTGCAAAAAGTTTGAGCTAAGTTGACTACTTCTGATAGTATTGGTTCCAATATAGTAATTAGATCTGAAATGTTTACCTTGTTTTCTGCCACTTCTTGGATGATTTTCTCTATGAGCTTGTATTGACACTTTTCTTCTACATGTTCTTCAATGGCCTTGTCAGCTTCCACATTCTTTGATGTAATGGCCTCAGTGAGAACTGCTAATTGATCAAGTATTGGTGCATTTTGATCAATTTGAGTGTTAGATACTATCTGAAATAGTATTTCCTTTGTATTATTCATGTCTTGGGAATTTTTGTGCTCCTTCTTGAGCTTGTCTTGTATTTCCTTTCTCTTTCAAAGTTATCCATATTTGGTCAGTGACTTGGGATCTAGTGTCCTTGGATCAAAGTCCGATATGTCAATGATTTATTCAAGTGTGCCTGGTGCTTTGCTTTTCTTCTTCTTCTTTGAAATAGTATTGGAAGCAGGGGAATGAAGAATTATGGCAAGAGCCTTCTCTTGCTCTGTTGATTTTGGTGAATGTGTGGGAGGTGTGGTTCCTTTTGTATGCTACTCAGTATGAACCTGTCGGTCGGTTGTAGACATCTCTACATCAACCTTGTATTTATCTAAAGGCTTGTCTTCTTTGGTGTTCTTGTCAATGGCATCACTTGGTTTCTCCTCTCCACTTGCATCTTTATTTTCCTCATTTGTATCCTTTTTATCCCCATGTTCATCACCTTTATCCTCTGGTATGTTTACATCAGGCTTAGGTGTCTTTTCCTTTCCTTTAGTAATTATATTGATAGCTTGTATCAATAAAGGCATGTGACCTGGTATATTTACCTATGCAATATCTGTTGTATCCTTTTCCTTTACTTTCTTGGTGGCATTATTTACATCTTCATCATTCTTGGGATCATCATCAAAATCAATATTAGTTATATCTTTTATGGTGATCTTTGTTGTATCCCTTAATGATTGTAATATTTGAGGTATGCCATCTATGGCCTTACTCACCTCTATTGTCAAATCAACTGGACTGACATCCTCAGTGTGATTGATGAAGATATGCTCAGGGCTTGGTGTGGCCTCCTTCTCATCATAGTGAGGTGTCATAGTAAGAGCTAGTACCTTCTTGGGGGCATTGAAGATTTCATTCCAAATCTCATTGCTTTATTTGTCAAGGTCTTCTAATCTGCCCTCTAGTACTTTGTATACTCTCATCTTTTTTGAAAATTTCTTTGCATTCTCCTTCATTGTTGAATCAATTTCTTCAACTGCTGACTCGGGTGGCATGAGTGTAACTAGGGATCTTTCCCTTATCTATTTTTCTCTGTGCAAGGCATATGCCCATCTTGCTGATATTTTGTCATTAAGATCTTGTGGAATTATATTAGTACATACTTGTATGCAACCATTGCCTTAATTATGACCCCTTCTATCTTATTCTGATCTCCGGGAGACAAGGTTAGCCATTATCTTATCTTGCAATGTGATATGCTCCCTATGTTAATGATTTCTTTTGCAACTTCATCAATTATTTTAGGAACTTTTATCTTTTCAGTTTGGATTCCTTGTTCTCTCTCATCTTGTTCAGTGTCATCCTTGTCTTCTTTTCCTCTTATATATTTCCTTCTTTGTCTTGGTGCTGATTTCCCGATTTGGGGCTTTCTTTTCTAATAAGTCCTCACAACACCTTTCTTTATCGGTGATGAGTCTGCCTCTTTTGTTTTCTTACTCCTTGTTCT
This sequence comes from Thuja plicata, assembly GCA_018584345.1. Classification (NCBI taxonomy): domain Eukaryota; kingdom Viridiplantae; phylum Streptophyta; class Pinopsida; order Cupressales; family Cupressaceae; genus Thuja; species Thuja plicata. The sequence continues at coordinate 1,180,940 of MU226832.1, read as the reverse complement.
TGATGTAGCTGTTACATTTGTAACCTTTGCCTTCTTGGCTAGTGGTGCATCCGATTCAATAGACTCAGAGTTAGTTATCTCTTTACCTTCACCAATGGGTGACTATCCCTCGGTGATATCTTGTTATGATTATTCATCATTTGCCAACAGTTTCTTCTCAAGTGTTTTCACCATCTTTTTTTTCTTCCGGTCTATCTTCTTCACTACTAAGCCAGTTTTGATTCTAGAATTGGCTTCCTCATATGTTCCAAATCTTCTCAATGATTTTTCCACTGCTTCATTTAGCAGGGATTTAATAGAATTTGTATCTTAATCAATGTTGATCTCATATTCTAGTGGTGGTAACCATGTTGTTCTTGGTATAGCTGGTTTGATTAGAGTGGTTTCGGTATCCACTATGAAACATATGTCTGTTGGAATAGTCCCAAAGGATATCTAAGAGGGGGGGTGAATCAGTTATCAATAAATTTATTTCTTTTCTTTACTTTGATATCAGTTAACCTAAAACAAATGCACATTCATATAACACAATAGAGAACACAACAATTTGGTTATGGGGAAACCAAATAGGTAAAAATCCCAGTGGGAATTAGCACCCACAAAGAACTGTACTTGAGTATAATTATCCCTATAAGAAGATCTTGCAACCTTGTTAGGAGTTTTTCTTTACAATGAAATAAGTATAGAGCCCTGGTTAAAGGTTGGACCTTGTTAGGATTCTTTTACAAGTAACCCTGTTAGGGGTGATGACTCACTGCTAAAATGATGAAGGTTGTAACCTTCAGTAGAACAGATATACGCTATCTGATAGATGAACTGTTTGAGTAGACCTACTATCTTGATCAATTCCAATGAATTGTAGTCTCTTCCTACTTCTTCACATAGATCCTCAATTGATGAATGATGACTCTTTACTATTCCATACTAACCAGTAAACTGCTCTATTCTTTTTCTTTCTCTTTTCTTCTCATTCACACCTAGTGTTCATCAAATGAACTAATATAAGTATCATCCCAAAAGATGTGATCTTTGTCAAATTTAGGAGTCCCTTCAATACTTCTTTAGTCAACCACATCAACCATGCAACTTGTTTAGAATCACGCAACCCAAACTGAATAGACACGATGCTTCACAAAGTCGGTTCCACCAAATTAACTCCAACTTCATGATTCTGATAGAACATGTTTGGCGCCTTTAGATAATTATATTTAACTCATAACTAAACATGAATACAAACATGCATATCCCAAAGATAGGCACAACTCAAGAAATAATGTAATTACGTCAGCTCTTCACAGATAGTCTTCAGTCTCGGTAACTGTCATAACTGATTAACATAACTAAACTAAAACTTCATATCTGACTTAGCGTGAATGCACATAGCATCTAGAACATGTATAGACCATGGAAATAAACACGCATAGCTCCAAAACATCTATACTGATAATTGCATATAGATCACTGTTGTATATTATATGTTGTCATCAATGACAAACATACAATCAATTATTTTCATAGAAGCAAATCTCCAACAATCTCCCCCTTTTACATTGATGGCAACATATGATATCATCAACTCAAAGTGTCTTCCTTCTTTTTACAATCTTCTCAATATCCTCATCAAAAGTTCTTCTTTATTGTTGTTTCTCTGTATACTCCCCCACAGTATATGCTCCCCCTTACTAATAATCCCCCTTTGACATCAATGAAAAAGGGTGTAAAACTCCATTAGGCATAGGTACTACTCCAGAAGTAGAGTAGTCAACCATTCATCAATCACCAAGGACTGATGTTCTTGCTGCAAATTCTAATCAGACTCAGGAAAGGAAATTACTCCTAGCTTCTCCCTGAGATACTCAAAAGTATCTTTTGATAATGGCTTTGTAAAAATATATGCTAATTATTCTTTTGTGCTCACATAATCCAAATTTAATTCTCTGTCTGCAACTCTCTTTCTTAGAAAGTGGTATTTGTTCTCAATGTGTTTTGTCTTTGTGTGCATCACAGGGTTCTTTGACATGTTGATAGTACTGGTGTTGTCACAATGAATAACAATAGGATAATCAATCTGAATGCCAAATTCTTTAATCATCTGTTTGATCCAAACCATTGTTGAGAAATTCAATGCTACTGCCACATACTCAACTTCTGCTGTTGATTGAGAAATACAATTTTACTTTTTACTTGTCAAAGTGACCAACCTGTCTCCAAGAAATATTGTTCCTCCTGATGTACTCTTTCTGTCATCAACACAACCTGCCCAATCAACATCAGTATACACATGAAGTTGTATATTCTCTGAGTTAGGATACCATAAACCATAGCCTATAGTTCCTTTTAGGTAGCTGAATATTCTTTTTATTTCCATTAGGTGATTTTGCTTAGGTTCAACTGCAAATCTTCCAACAATTCCAACTGCATTGGAAATGTCAGGTCTAGATTAAGTAAGATATATGAGTTTTCCAATCATAGACTTGTATAAGGTCTTGTCTACTGCTATGGAATTATCATCTCTAGAAAGCTTGCTTCCTGTTATCATGTGAGTGCTTACTGGCTTGCAATCTTCCATCTTGAAGGTTTTTAATATCTCCTTCACATACTTGGACTGATTTATGAATATGCCTTTGTCTGTTGTTTTACATTCAATCCCAAAAAATATTTGATAGGTCCAATCATGCTCATTTCAAACTCACTTTTCATCTCTTTGGAAAATTATGCACTTAGTTTGTCATTACCTCCAAAGATAATGTCATCAACAAAAATAGAAATAAGTAGTAATCCTTTATCTGTTTCTCTTATGAATAAATTACAGTCTGCTGCTCCTTTTCTAAATCCTATCTTTGTTAAGTAGTCATCAAGTCTCTCATACCAAGCTCTTGGGGCCTGTTTAAGTCCATAAAGTGCTTTCTTTAATCTACATACCATATCTGGTTTGTCTGAAAGTTTGAATCCTTCAAGATGCTCTATGTAGACTTCTTCCTTCAAGTCTCCATTTAGAAAATCTGACTTGACATCCATTTGATATACTTTGAAGTTCTTGAATGTTACATAGGCCAAAAACAACTTGATATCTTCTAGTGTGCTCACAGGGGAAAATGTATTAGTGTAGTATATTCCTTCTCTCTACGCATATCCTTTACATACTAATCTTGCTTTGTTCGTTACCACTGTGCCTTCTTCATTCATTTTGTTCCTGAATATCCACTTTGTTCCAATCATGTTCTTGTCACGAGGTCTAGGGACCAGTTCCCATGTTTCATTCTTGATTATTTGATCTAATTATTCTTGCATAGCACTTTTCCAATCTTAATCTTTGCACACATCTTCAACACTTAAGGGTTCAATCTGTGAAAGTAAGCATACCTCTTCATCAACAGTTGAACCTTTTTCTCTAGATCTTGTCAAGACTTTAGCGCTCTGGTCTCCAATGATGTCTTCCTTAGAGTGGTATTTGGATGTGTATTTTGAGTTCTTAGGAGTGACACTTTCATCTGTAATCTGTGATTCTTCTTCACTTGGTTCAGGATTATTACATGAAACATCAATGCAGTCAAACATTTCTTCAATAACTATGCCTTTATTGATGGTTCTAGGCTCATCTTCAATCATGGGAGCATAATCATAGTATATTTCTTGAATCATAAACTTCTAATCAATCTTCACATGAGTACTTTCAATGATCTTCTTTAATCTTAGATTAAAGCATCTATCGGCTTTGATTTTAGTAGAGTAACCAAGAAAAATACCTTCGTCACTTCTACCATCAAACTTTCTAATGCTATCATCTCTCTTGATGTAGCACTTGCTTCCAAATATTCTAAAGTATTTTACAGTAGGTACATTTCCAAACCAAAGTTCATAGGGTATTTTGTCTGCGCTTGGCCTTAATTGTATTCTATTGATAGTATAGACTGCTGTATTGACTGCATCTCTCCAATAGGTATGGGCAACCTTTCTTTCAATCATGATAGTGCGCGTTGTGTCAAGTATTATTCTATTCCTTCTTTTTAAAATCCCATTCTACTTAGGGGTTCTAGGTTCACTTAGCTATCTTTTGATTCCATGTTCTTCACAGTAATCATAAAACTGGTCAGAGATGAATTCTCCTCCTCTATCAGATCTTAGACATTTTATCTTTAACCCAGATTTATTCTCAACTTTAGATTTGAACACTTTGAACTTCTCAAAAGCTTTAGATTTTTCTTTTAGGAACGCAACCCACATCATCCTTGAGAAATCATCAACAAAAAAAATGAAATACCTTTCTCCATAGTATGATCTTGTTTGAGTAGGTCCACATAGGTCGGTATGTATCAAATCTATTTTTTTTTTAGCAGAGTCTTGTTTGCTCCTGAATGAGGTCCTTACATGCTTCCCCATTAGACATTCCCTACACATGGTGTCAACTATTCTTGCAATACTTGGAAGGTCTCTTACTGCATTAACATTACTTATCTTGACTATGTTGTCAAAATTGATATGACAAAGTCTCTTGTGCCATAACCAACTGTCATCCACTTTAGCAACAAAACAACTTACTTCTAAATTGAGATGAAAGATATTACCTTTGGTCTTTGAGGCTAATGCAATCATGTCTCCTTCTTTGTTGTTAATGATGCACTGGTTGTTTTTGGATTCCAGCTGATATCATTTGTCAAGCAACTGTCCAACACTTAGTAAGTTATGATGTAAGCCATCAACATAAAGAACATCATATGTCTTATTCTTTCCATCTAAGGTGATAGAACCTCTGCATATGATATGTTTGGGAGTGTTATCTCCAAATATAACCATGCCACCTTTGTAATTTTCCAAATGTACAAATTTGTCTTTGTCTCCTGTCATGTGGTGTGAACATCTATTGTCAATGATCTAGTCAGTTTTGATGTCAGCTTTTGAAACTAATGCTAACTCTTGTTATTTTTCTTCATCTTCTTTGTCCATTTTTTCAAGAATCTTCTCAATGTCTTTAATGGAAATGAAACCAATTTCATCTTCTCCTGAGTCATCATTAGTTACACCATCTTCAGCATGATAACATTCTTTAGTGTAATTGGGCTTGTAATCTGATATGAACTTCTTGACTCTTGTAGGACACTTGGATGCAAAGTGACCTATTTTATTGCATGAAAAACATTTGAATGGTAACTGACCTTTATATTTCCCTTTACCTTTCATTTCTTTCTTAGCAATCATAGCAATGATTTCTTCTAGTTCTGTATCTACTTCTTCATTATTACTAGAGATGCTTATAGGTTTCTCGCTATGAACTGAGGCTTTGAAGGCTGTCTCACTTTTACGTTATGTATTTAATCTTGATATCTCAAATGTAGATATTTTTCTGATCAAAGTTTCCTTTTTGAATCCTTTTTAATATTCCATAGTCTCATCTAAGATATTGATCTTTCTCTCATAGTCTATTGTCAATGTGGTCATTAGTTTGTCCATTATATCATCCTCTGAAATTTCTCCACCATTGTTTATGATACCTGAAACTGCTTCATTTATTCTCTAATTGTAAGCTCTGATGTTTTCTTCAGGTAGCATCTCTAAGTTGTTTTATCTTTTCTTCCATGTCTTTCTCAGTGCATTCTTTGCTTGAATGTCTCCTTCAAACATATCTTCTAAGTATTTCCAAATAGTATATTCTTTATCTGCCTTCTTGATCTCAAAAAATTCACTGTCGGATAGGGAACTAATTAGGGCTTCTTTGGCAATTGCATTTTGAGTGAACACTTCCTTTTGTTTAATTGTAGAGTCTTCTTCTGAAAGGTCTTTCAAGGTGGGAACTTCAATTGCATGAGTGGAAATCTCATAGATCTCAAATCCAACACACTGAAGATGTGTTATCATTTTGTTCTTCCAGTCAAGATAGTTTTCTCCATCAAAATTAAGACTCTCTTTCCTGAATTATGCCATTTGATCTACGTTAAGCTATTAGGCTTTCTGTCCAAGGCACTTGGCTCTGATACCAATTGTTGGAATAGTCCCAAAGGATCACTGGGAGGGGGGGGGTGGGGTGAATCAGTTATCAAAAAATTTATTTCTTTTCTTTACTTAAATATCAATTAACATAAAACTAATGCACATTCAAATAACACAATAGAGAAGACAACAATTTGGTTACGGGGAAACCAAATAGGTAAAAAACCCCAGTGGGAATTAGCACCCATAAACAACTATACTTGATTATAATTATCCCTGTAAGAAGATCTTGCAACCCTGTTAGGAGTTGTTATTTACAATGCAATAAGTACAGAGACCTGGTTAAAGGTTGGACCCTATTAGGAGTCTTTTACAAGTAACCCTGTTAGGGGTGAGGAATCACTGTCCAAAAGCTCACTGCTAAAATGATGAAGGATGCAACCTTCAATAGAACAGATATACACTATATCTGATAGATGAACTATTTGAGTAGACCTACTATCTTGATCAGTTCCAATGAATTATAGTCTCTTCTTGCTTCTTCACATAGATCCTCAACTGATGAATGATGACTCTTTACTGTTCCATACTAACCAGTAAACAACTCTATTCTTTTTCTTTCTCTTTTCTTCTCATTCACACTTAGCATTCATCAAATGAACTAATATAAGTATCATCCCAAAATATTTTATCTTTGTCGGATTTAGGAGTCCCTTCAATAATTCTTTAGTTAGCCACAACAACCACGCAACCTATTTAGATTCACGCAACCCAAACTGAATAGACATGACACTTCACAAAGTCAGTTCCACCAAATTAACTCCAACTTCATGATTCTAATAGAACATGTTTGGCACCTTTAGATAATTATCTTTAACTCATAACTAAAAATTAATACAAACACACATATCCCAAAGATAGGCACAACTCAAGAAATAATGTAATTATGTTGGCTCTTCACAGATAGTCTTCAATCTCTGTAACTGTCATAACTGATTAACATAACTAAACTAAAACTTCATATCTGACTCAGCGTGAATGCACATAGCATCTAGAACATGTATAGACCATGGAAATAAAAACACATAGCTCCAGAACATCTGTACGGATAATTTCATATAGATCATTGCTATATATTATATGTTGTCATCAGTGACAAACATACAATCAATTATTTGCATAGAAGAAAATCTCCAACATTGTCATCCTTTTATTATTCCACCAGTTGTGTAGGTATTCTCATTCTCTTCTGCATTCTATCCTTGAAAGTGGTGAAGTATTCATCCATTATAGATGTTAAATTATCCCCTAGTGACTTAATGAGTTCACTAATCTATGCAGTTATTGGTCGGGTTGTGTCCCAATTGACATTATTGACAGATGGGAAGAAATTATGAAAGTAGAAGAATGTGCACATAAGGAGGGAACCAAACTTACATGTATTAGATCTAGCTGATACAATTGTTCTCATATTCTCTTCCAGTTGCTTTAGTAGTAGATCGGATAAGTCTAGTTAAAGTCCCTTCTTCACAATCTTATAAGAAGTGTCAACTACTCCACATGCTATGTTATTCATTCAGCTAGCTTGGAATACCTTGTACCCAATCACACATGCACCAAACTTCCTCTCTGGGTCAACAATTGAATTAATTTTCAAACCTCTGTCATCCCATACTGTACCAGTTAACTTTTCAATCTCAGGCGGAGAAGGATGCTTTAAGGCTTTTTCCTTCTCAGTAATAGGATAACCTGTTACAGTGTGAATCACATCCTTTGTGATTGGTTTTGGCTCATCCAACCACATTTTTCTATCATGTAACCATCTAAGTACAATGCGTATCCACTCAGTCTTACACTCTTTCAGGAACATTAGAGAATTGTTTAACCCTTTCACCTCAATGTGCTTGTGTTCATCTTTAAGGTTTCCATCCTAGCAAAGCTTCTAGTAAGCTTATTCAACCTCCAGATCTCCTAACTCTGAAACCTTGTAGTGGATGTATGCGCAAATATCTTCAACTAGTAAAACCCTAGGAGGTATACTTGAGAGTGCTCCCTTGTCATCAGGTTGTGAAGAAACCTCAGGGAAAAACTTATAGTTAGGCTCCTCATAGGTTGTATTCTTAATTAGGTTGATCTTCTTGTCCTTTAAGTTCTTGATCTTTGAGACTTACGATGTGGTTTCCATTTTTCATGAAATTAGGGCATTTTTTTTAAATTAACTATGAGCTCGATGAGTCCAGATACTCACTTGATCTTTTTTGTAGATGCTAAGAATATGTTGGAGTAGCCTTTGAATATGCTGTTAATTGCTCGTCAATCTTACCGCTTTTGGTCATTTTTCTTCGCTATGTTATTTTCTCCTTTTTTCTTTGTGAATCAATGATCTCTTTGTTGCCCTATTTATAGAAAATAAACTAAGAGGTGCATTTAATGCTTCAATTACCACTCGTTCAATGAGACAAAGACGCTTGGGTATCATATGAAATAATTCATCCTCGATGAGAATACAATGCTCAGAGTAAGTGACAACTTAGTTGTACTTTTCACATGTTCACTGAAGATGCTTAGTATGTAGCAAAAACTTGATTTTATTTTACGTGTTTATGGATGATGCTCGGTTTATATAAATAACTTGGTCATTTTTCATATGTATACTGACAATGCTCGGTTTATATTGACCGATGAGATTGGATTCTCAAAATCATAACAAGTAATACCATGGTGCATCTCCATTCATGCTAATTTGGCATATTATCAATGAATATTGGAACCAAGGATAACTTTAAGAAACCCCCCTCTAGAAAAATATATAAAATCCTGGCGAATCTTTCATTTTATTTTTAAAAAAATTAATTCCTATTGGCGAATCTCTCAATTTTTTGGGAAAACAAATTATT
>MU226832.1:1153446-1171729 GCA_018584345.1 Thuja plicata | reverse complement strand
TCACTAGATTATATTTTAAACCAAAAATGACAACTAATATTGGTGACACAACCCTACTATAACTAATAGTTATGATATATTATTGGTGAATTAATTTAGATTTCTATAATAACTGATAAAATTTAGGTGAATTGTATCTAACCATCTATCAAATATTAGGCAAATATTTGAGTTCAAATTTTTAATAAAATAAATTATTTGGCGATTTAAATATTTCTAAAATAAAATTTTGTACAAATTTGGCGATTTAGATCGCCTTAAATCTTGAATTATTAGTCAAATTTGGATTCTCAAATTTCAAAAATTAGCCAATTGGCGAATATTAGCCACTAAAAAAATCACTGATTGGAACTGATGTAAAATATAACTTTGTAGAGTGTAGTTCCATACTTGTTTTTCTTAGGTGGGGGTGGTGATATAAACAAATCCATTGGATGAGGTGTCACCTATTGTGGTGCTTGGTCCAGCATCATCTTTTCTTGAAGCTTTCCTCCACATTTGATTTAACATTCTCTTGATATCTTCAATAGTGTTCCCATTTGCAAAAGTGCTTGATTCTGTCACTCGGTCTCTGTATTCCTTGCTTAGGTGATCGACCTTATGACAATGTAAGCATGCCATTTCAGAGTTAGTCCAATTCATGTATCTTCGTATCCATTTTATCATGCATTTTGCAGCTGTGTCCATATCTACCACATTCTGTGCAATTTACCCATGTGTTGTAATCCTAAACATATGAGTTATCGACTCTTCTTGGTTTATAAGAATTTTCTTGTTCTTTTGGTTTCCATACTTGCTTTTTCTTTTTCCTACATTCATGAGATGTGTGGCCATGCATTTTGCAATTAGAAAAATATTTTTCCATGTAGGATTCCTTCTTTGGTTTGTTCACCTTAGGTTTTCATTCACATGTTTTGTGTCCATGCTTGTTATAGTTATAACATTTACTTATGAATGTAGAAGTGGATTTAGGAATACCTTTAGCTTTGCTCCTGCAAACATTTGATGTGTGGCATGGTTTTCCACAGTGATTACATGACTGCTTCTTTTCTCTTGGATTTGTGTAGATATCTTTTTTATAAGCTCAGTTTGATGATTCTCCATGCCTGGTATACCCTAGACCGGTATTGTTGTTGAGTCTTCTTTGTCCATTCAGAAAATAATCCATTCTTTTTGTACTTTCTTCAGCTTTCTTGATCATATCATTATGTTGTTGCTGAAATCTTACTTCATGCTTTAGTTTCTCATTTTCTTCTCTTAGTTAACCAATAGCTTTCAATTTCCCATTGAGTTCTATGTTCACTCGGTTGGCCTCATGACTCATAAGAACTATTTTATTGGTGATCTCATGATGATGTTCAGTAAGTCTTTGTTTCTTAGATTCTTTCTCTTGCAACTTTTTACTGATCTTCCTCTTGTAATCAATAGCTAATGTTCTTTCTTGTTCATCTTGTCTAGCATTATTCATTGCATCAATCATTCTTACCATCTGTGTCTCTTGACCGATTTGTAGTACCTTTACTTGTTCAGTCAGATGTTGATTGATTTCGTTAATACTTGTAATGCTTCTTTCAGATGTGTCAGATGTATTACCAGATGTAGATCCTGATGACTCAAACAAATCAGGTATCTCTTCTTCATGATAGTCTATTTAATTTTAGCGAGATTTCATAACTTTTCTTTCATCCAGTAGTTCTCTCATCTTGATTCTTGATTCTTTGTATTGCTCAAAGAAAATCTATATCTGCAACTTCTAATTCTCAATATTCTTATCAAACTTATACCTTTCCATTGTTTGATATTTTCTCTCAAGTGATTTAAAATTTTCCAAATAAGAGATCTAGCTCTGATACTAATGGTTGGAATAATGGAATGGTGCGTACTGAGAGGGGATGGGTGAACCAGTACCCTTAAAACATTTTATCAATTATCCTTAAGTAATCTTTTCTTGCATTACCGACCATATTTCTTTTCTACCTTATGCATGTAATATCATAACATAAATGTAATTGCATGTAAACATTCATAGAAACATTCATGAAACTTAGTTACATATACCACAAGAATTGGTAACACAAAAAACCCTTGTAAGAAGGTAAAAACTGCGGTGGGGATGAAACCCACAAAGCTTCACTATTTGCAGAATGGAAGGTGCTGGTTAAGGCTATAAGTGTGATCACTTATGATGATCTTACCCTTTTAGGAGTAACATTTTAGACTTGTTAGGTCTACTCGGTTAAGAGATTTTAACAATGCTGTTAAGTGTGCACTCGGTTAAGAGATTTACAATAAGACTGTCAAGTCCACCTTCTTAAAGGATTTCTTCTATTTGCTACAATTGTTAGATTGTAGACAAAAATACTTATGACCTGATGGTATGCAATCTTGAATTTCTGAATATAGATCCTTTAAGTTCTCAAAATGTATTTATCACCTATAGTGATGGATAATACCTCTTTTCTGCTTGGTAGCCTTGAATCTTAGTTCTTCATAATTGAATTATTTATTTTGTGTCCTTCTTAATGAAGTTCTCTATCCGATCCATAGATGTCTGTTGTAGCTAAAATCATCATATTCTTAATTGATTATACATCTATATATACAATGTAATGATCTAATTAGGTTTTATGCTTTACAAGAAAAACTCTATGATCAAAGGTTTATAACTTGACCTTGATCTCCTAGTTTTCATGTTTACAATTAGTTAGATAGATTAAAACTATTACATATGCTTTACTTGATCCTCAAGAAACAGTTTTACAGCTAAGCATAAAGCTAATTTAAAACTAAAGTACTTTAGTTGATGTGTAGATTGAAATCCACTTTTCTCATAAATAAAACTCTCTCTCGGTAGACTGGTGCTCGGTATGCTCTGTAGTTTGTGCTCTTAGTTTACTCCATGAACTGTCTATCAGTGATAGTGTTGTTGGTGTTCACTGATCTCGGTGACCTCTATATTTTACTATTTCGGTGACCATTGTGCTTGTCTATTTTGGTGACCTCTGTGCTTGTTTGAATACTGTCACTCGGTGATCACGTAACTGACAGTTCAAAAAACCATTTCCTTGTATACTAATGAAAAATTATGATCATCATAAATGTTTACAACAAAATTTTATGTCACTATAAAATCCTCTCAGCTAAAAATTTAGAAATAGCTCTTTCGAATATCCTGGCTCTTCGAATTCTATGGATTGTCAAATACCATACTGGCTCTTTGATAGTTGGGTGTACTAAAACTATCAAATGATTGTCAAATTTTTCAAAAATGTTCAAATTTTTACAACCAAAGTTGACGTCACTGTAAAACCCTCTCACCTTAAAAATTCAGAAAGAGCTCTTCCAAATACACTGGCTCTTTGAATTCCATGGCTCTTGACTACCGTGGCTCTTCGGATATCTGGGTGTACTAAAAATTTCAAATGACTGTCAAAATTTTCAAAAATGTTCAAATGTTTACAACCAATGTTGATGTCACTATAAAATCCTCTCAGCTTAAAAATTCAGAAATAGCTCTTTCGAATACCCCGGCTCTTCGAATTCTATGGCTCTTTGAATACCATGGCTCTTCGGATAGCTAGGTGTACTAAAATTTTCAAATGACTGTCAAATTTTTCAAAAATGTTGTTTACAACCAAATTTGATGTCACTGCAAAACCCTCTCAGATTAAAAATTTAGAAAGATCTTTTTTGAATACCCTGGCTCTTTGACTACCGTAGTTCTTCGGATATCTGGGTGTACTAAAAATTTCAAATGGCTATCAATTTTTTTTAAAAATGTTCAAATGTTTAAAACTAAAGTTGATGTCACTGTAAAACCCTCTCAGCTTAAAAATTCTAAAATAGCTCTTTCAAATACCCTGGCTCTTCGAATTCTATGGCTCTTCAAATACCGTGGCTCTTCAGATAGCTAAGTGTACTCAAAATTTTAAATGACTGTAAAATTTTTCAAAAATGTTCAAATATTTACAACCAAAGTTGATGTCACTGTAAAAACCTCCTAGCTTAAAAATTTAGAAAGAGCTCCTTCAAATACCCTGGCTCTTCTAATTCTATGGCTCTTCGAATACAGTGGCTCTTCAGATAGCTGGGTGTACTAAAACTTTCAAATGACTGCCAAATTTTTCAAAAATGTTTAAATGTTTACAAACAAAGTTGATGTCATTGTAAAACCCTCAACTTAAAAATTTAGAAATATCTCTTTCGAATACCCTGGCTCTTCAAATTCTATGGCTCTTTGAATAACGTGGCTCTTCAGATATCTGGGTGTACTAAAAATTTCAAATGACTGTCAATTTTTTTGAAAATGCTCAAATGTTTACAACCAAAGTTGATGTCACTGTAAGAAGCATCTAGACTTAATTATGTATATTTTGATTTAATATATTATAAGTTTAATTTATTACAAAAATTACATGATATACTTCAATGAGTATATGATTATAATTATTCGATAGGATATTATAAGTCGAAGATGATCTGATTTGTCATATGAGATGCTGGAAAATTGGCCATATTGTTTGCAGTGCAGGTGAATTTTGTTTGTTGAGCCAAAAAAATTAAATTCGATCAAAATTGTCAGATGCAGTTGATATTCTTTTGATGTGATTATTTTCTGCGGGTCTCACTAACTAATCAAATGAGCATTTTGTGCTCAAAATAGGCTCCAAAATGTTCATTTTTTTAACAGAATACAAAAACAAATCAATTGTGAGGACATGAAGGATTAACACAAAGAACAAACTTATAGATTATAATGATAGACCAAATCAAAGAGATGATAGGAATCTCGACAAAAGAAAAGCAAAAATTATAGATATTCCAATCCACCTTCAATCTATGGCATGATTTAAACCCTAAACAAAGTAGATGGAACAATAAAGTGCACTATAGCCACAAAAAATTCATGTAAAAAAACTATAAGAGGCCCAAGCATTATCATCATAAAAAAAATGGTTCAAATACCCCTGCAAATAACTTCCAAACTTCCTCTGCTTGAACCCATGCCTGATGCCTATAACACAAAATCCTCAGTGTACAATGATTGAATATCCCAAGTCCAAATATTTAACCTAAAGTTCCTCATAGAAACTACATCAATAAAAGCTTTAATCCCCAATCCCTTGGAGAACCTCGGTTAAAAAATTTAGCACAACAATTAAAATATTGTTTGTTCATGAACCCTCGAGAAAAATGACCTTATATTTCAACCCCAGGGATAAACCAAAATAATTATATTTTGATCGCTTCAATAGAAATATGTTTTTAGTTGTGTTTAGAGATTTAAAGACATAAATGAATCTTAGGGATTTTTTTTTTCTTTTCAAGTTTGGATCCTTTTTGAACATTCCTAATTGCAAATTCTGACGGTAATAAACATACTTCAATCTATACTTGCAACTTCATTACTAGAAGGATGTAAACAAACTTGTTTTATTTGTCGATGGAAGTGTTGTATGAGACATTTTATTTTCCCATAGTGTGTATTTATTAGGGTTTGAGCATTGAGGTTTAAGAAATATAGGGCTTAAGAATGAGAATTTATAAATGTTTGGGGATGGTTTGTGATTGAGATAGGGCAATATGAAAAAAACTAGATTATGATTTCATTTGAACAAAGTTTGATTTTGGGGTTGAGATTTTGACACATGGCTAATGGAAATTGGACATTTGATTGCAACCTTAGTAAGAGAATTGGGCATTGGTTAAAATAAAAAAAATTCGGTTGACAGTTGTAGATGTATTTTTTAAGGGGGGAGGGGAGGGGGGGGGGGAGGGGGGATTTTTAGAATAAGAATGAATTTTATACATGAAAAAAAAATAGTCACATAAACATTTTAGATATTTCAAGTGGGACTTGAGTAATTATAAGTCCATTAATATGTCTTTTCAATAGGTATGGACTATAGGGAAGAACTAATCATTTTTTACCACCCAAGATCACTCAATGGTGTGATGGGAGAGTATACATGACCCACAAGCCTATACCTAGGGCATGTAATCAATAACTTCCTAGAGCTAACCACTTGTCAACACATTATAACCAAATATAATTAATAGGTAATATTTAAGTTATATATGAGATTGTTAGAAGATGCCCTTGATATGCCTAAAGGTGTTTGAGACCCAATTCTATGAAATGGGAGGGTGTGTCCAATTTCTTTATGAGAGAGAGTAAATCACTCTCCTCCTTCACTTTGCAAGGTTTAAAGTTCTTGCAATATTAGCTGAATAAAAAATATCCCACTAACGCGAGTCATTGGATACAAATCAGGTGTTCCAAAAACACAAAAAAAAATGTTATTTCCTTTAGAAAATTGAAGTGTGCAACTACACTAGTAGGAAAAGATAAGTTCTTATATGATCAAACCTACAATAACTATTTTAATAATTTCTTAATGATCTTGGACATAATTCAACTGCAAAATCAAATTAGCAAAAGAAAATTGCACCAACGATTAACACAAAAATAAAGAAAAGAAACAAATTATGTCTCAAAGTAGATACATTGATAGAGAAGAAAAATGCTAAAAAGAGGATACTACAGGAAAAATAAATGAAAAATAAATGCTAAATTGAGATATAAACACAAAATAGAGCCCTTTGTCTTTTTACTTGCATAGATGTCAATTAGCCCAATGGAAAATTCTAACATAGGTGCATAAATACCCAACCAAGAAATAGGGGGACGGAAATAGAGACTCGTGCTTCAAAATGACAAAGGTTATGAGTGTATTTCCAAATAGAAATAGAAATTTGAAAAATAAAAAATAAGTGATAAGAGAAAAACAAGTTATCTATTATGGAGTAAGTCAAACCAAAAAGATAAAAATTGGAAAGCCTAAAATAATTTAAACAATGGATTTTACTATCATAGGTGCGAGTACTTTGTTGGTTGGCAAAATGTGAATAAAACTATGAAAGCAATCATTAATGTGCACTCAAAATTGGCAAATGAGATTCCAAATAGATTAGGGATGATAGGGTTTATAGATAAATAGAAAGTTGAACCCCTTAAAAAGATGAAATAGTTGATTTTTCTATCAAGGATGAAAGCATAAATCCACAAAGTAGTTATGACATCAAAAAAGAGTAAGGTGTTAATTAATGGTATAAAAGTGTCAAACTAAACCAATTAAAAAATATATCTATAAAATACATATTTTAATCTACACACAAACAATTAGGCAAAGTAAAAAATAATCAATATATTTAAAAAAAATTCTACAGAAGAAAATCTTAAATCATTAGGAATTTACAACAAAATCACAAAAATAATTGAACGTTAACATTCACTAAATCTTCAAGCTATAGGAATATATGTAACACATAAACACTTGAAAATGTGTCGTACATGTCAATTGAGAGCTTGTAGCATAAAAATCAACAAAACACTAAAAAAAAATAAGATGAGGAATTTGGGTCCCCTTGAGCATAGCAAAATGTGTGCAAGAGAGCAAGAGACAAAATATTTAGACATGAAAATAAAAGGCAAGTGTACTTAAGGATAAAAGGCTCAAAATAAGTCTCTCAAAGTCTCTTTTGTACACTATGAGTGTATATTAGCTCAAGATGTTGAATGCAAAATTGATGATGGGTGGATACTCATTTTAACAATAGTTGTTATTTATAGATATTTGGAATATGATTAATCAATAAATATGATTAAATTTGGAGATAAATATTGTGATCAATGGAATGCTTTGAAGTCGTGAGAAGCCTCTAGGTGATACTTTGCAATGGGTGCATACAAGGGGATCCATTAGTCAAGGAGACAAAATGGATGAGATTTTATTGAAAAATGATGGATTATGGAATTTTAAAATGAGATTTTGAAAAAATAAATGGTCATTTATTTAGATTATTGTGTAGGATCAAATATTTTGAAATGTGGATGAGAAAGATTTCTTATGATAATTATTTTGGAAAAATGGAAAGTACAGGCAAAAGAGACACGCAAATCATTTTTTGTTAGGCGTGCATTCTAGGGATGTCTATAAGATTTGTTTTGATTAATTGTGCTTTAATTTATGCAAATAATTTTCTAGATTAAAAAGGGTTGAGGGTTTGGCTCAATTGGCAAGAGTTTCCTGTGGTAGGCATGACATCTAATCTCCCTCTATTCCTAAAAAATGATGAGTAAATGATATATTAAATTAAAATCTGTACTAACATTTTTGACATAATTTATTTTTTCCACTGAATTTATAGAGTCCAACAACTTTATTGTGGTGTATAGAACCTTATTGACCTTACTAGTTTTGAAAGTATTAGGGGTTGTCAAATGAATAACTCTTAGCTACTTTCCAATTGATACATACCAATGTGTGTTAAGAATCAAGAAACCATGAACAAACAATTAGAGGGAGTAAATACGCTGCAAAATAAAGCTTAGGGAAATCTTCATCTCATTTCTTTTGTTTTAAAGGAACCAACAAATGAGCTTACATGTGTCTATAGTTACATTAACAATCATTTTCACTTCATATGCCTAAGTTATGAACAGTTAGAAAGATATTTTGATTTTAAAAATAATGAATTATAATTTTCTTGATCATAATTATTTATCTATTAGCTTGAAATATTTTGGTCTCATTGTTTGATTTTTTCCAATCATTAGAATATAGATATAATTATTTTTAGTAGTCATTTTTCTACATATAAAACTAAAAAGTGTTACTTTTACACATAGTAATTACTTTTATATATATTATACAAATAATTGATAATACATATGTATGTGGGAAAAACCCTTTGGAGAAAACTATGATTTACTTTAATTTAAATAAATTCATATTACATACCATTCCATTGTAAAAGATTGATTCAATTGAATATAGAAATGTGCATCATAATAAGAATTTACATATAGAGAGTGGGTTCAGATTTGTTGGTTTGATATTATTAAAATAAATACATATATTTTGTGAAATCAAAAACTATTTATTTTTTTGAGTCTTTATTTATAGTTTATGAAACCTTTGGAAAGCAATCATGATTCAATGACCATCATATAAAATAAATATTATCGAAGTGTAATAGATATTGTACTATGTTTTTGCATTTCTTCATTTGTTTATGTTTATATAGAAGATTAGACAAAAATAAACTTGTAACCAAGGGTTGAGTAGGTCTTTTGTATCGATTGACCAACAAATAAATTCACATTAAGATTCCAAGTGTTCATTGTGTGCTGAAAATGTGACACACTTCTATGAGTCATTGTATTCAAGATTGCTCAAGAATGAGGTCTCAAATGGTGACTCATAGCTCCCTATTCACGGAGTGCAAGGGTTTGTGATGAAGGCCCTCAGTTTAGACCTAGTTACACCCATGCAAGTACACCATAAAATGAGAGATTCAAAGAGGAAGAGAAAGAATGCTAGTCTCCATGATCATCAAATATGCATTGCAAATGAAAATGGAAGCTATTCTATATGATAACAATGCATGAAAGTAAACTAATCTATATGATAACAACGCATGAAAGGAAATATGCAAGCTAATCTATGAAATAAATATGAATCTAAATTAACATGAATCTACTCTAAATGGATTGCCATGGATGAATGAGAGAAGAAGACAAGAAGAAGAAGTTGCATGGTTCAAGCTCAAATGCTCAAACCCTCCTCCAAAATCGCTCTCCAAACCTGTAGCATAACAATAGCATAAAAGTGTATCTGCAAATGAGAAGGAGAGGTTTCCTTTTATAGAGCAATGGACAGTAGAGATTAAGAGGTAAAAAGAAATGAGCAATGGTGGAGATTAAATCTTGGTTGATCCATGTGCTCATATCTTCAAAAGGAAAAATCAAAGGCTATGATTAAGAAGCAAAAAGCCCACCACTTGGAAAGTGTATGAAGAAAAAGGAGCTTTATTTATTTTTATTTAATTTATTTCCTTTTTTCATCACAAAGAGGGATTTAAGTGGGGATTTTATTTAATTAAAAGAGGGATTTTATTTTAATTAAATAAGATTATTTTATTTAATTAAAATGGATATTTTAATTAAATAAGATAATATTATTTAATTAAGAGAGATTTTAATTAAATAAGATAAAATTATTTAATTGAAAAGGGATTTTAATTAAATAAGATAATTGATGAAATGATCAAACCTTAGGAAATATTGAAATAATTGAATTAATTATGATTTGATCAAGGAAATTGATTTGAATTGAAAATATTGCAAAGCATTGATTCAAGAATTTGATAAATTGAAGAATGGGGGGAATGCGGTTGAAGTGTGAGATCGATTTGGGATCACAAAAAAATCCAGATGTGTGATCGATGGACAGGAACACATCAGGATAAAGATAAGATGTTTGAAAAAGACAAAGTCAACACCCTTGTAAATAGGTAATTGACATGTCCAGGATAAGAATCTCAAGCAAGGTTGGCCCAAGCGGAGCAATGTATAGGATTGATAGAGCTGAATCAAGGATTGAAGTTTGATAGGTACTACCCCCTCGTGATCGAAATCGAAATGAGATAGAGGAGAAACAACAAATTGATAAATTTGATCAAATAGAACTAAATATAAGGTTCTTGATGTAAGATAAAAGATATACGGATCACAAAACCAAGGTAGATCATCAAGCATGAAAGATTATGCCCCAAAGTTGAATTAGAAGAAAAGAAGTGGGGTGAAAGTGAATGGAAGATAGAAGTTTGGAAGAGGTGGAAATAAATGGAGAGAAGAAAGAGAATTGGCCTTAAGAGAGAGAATGCCCCAAAATCAATCAACTATTTAAGATAGAAAATTTTGATTGAGATCACGAAAGAAGATAAGGAAACGACGATCAAACATGGCCACAGTTGATTAAAAGTCCACAAGAAACATGAAGGAAACCCTCTCAAACTCATAATGCAGCTTAAAATGAAAACTAACATGAAGTCTAACAATGCAAGCTACATGAAAATGAAAAGGTGTACTTTCAATAGAGAAACTATAACGACTTTATGTTCATCATTCATTAGAGAGTGTTAAGGAACTTATTTTCGTCACTGGGCCATTATTAATGGACATAAAAAAATCACACAATCATCACCAGTCACAAGCACAACTATGAAGATATGAATGTGATTTATATTAGATTGGAATGTGGAAAGATTCTAACATAAGCATCAAAGACATAAAGGTCAAGATGACTTCGATGTTAGCTTACCCAATTTAATTTAGCAAAACCATGCTCGCATCAAGGCATAGATGCCAGGATGACCAGAAGAACGGTTGTGTAAAAATAGTCAATGAAAAAGCCTCAAATCTCCTAAGTGTTTCAAGGGAACAACAAGAGACACTCAAGAGTTTCAAGACCACACCCACAAGAATAAAGTAAATAAAAACATGCCCCATGCCCCAAGTCCTCTAGCTACGCGTCCCAGAGAGACTTATTAGACAAGGACACTCAATGAAAATCAATAATAGCGAACACACAAAGAAAATATCATGACATAGCTCAAGAATTAAGTGTTATTTTTAAAAATTTAATTTTTTCAACTGATACTGAGTTTCAAAGATAAGGATCGAATGCTTGCAAGCAGGTAAGATCTCATGAAAAAATTGGGTAAGACCAAACTGATAAGTATTGAAAAACACTTGATGTTAGGGGTTGTATTAAAAAATACATTTGGGGTGGTGTTGAAAAACACTGTTTGTGAGGTGTCCTAAAGAATAACGCATCCAAGAGACCAAAGCTAACATAGTTATTCCCCCTAGACAAAGACAAAGACCAATTCCAAACCAAGGCAACAAGGACAAGGCATGATGGAGAAAGGTTAAGTGTCAAGGACATGCGCTAAGAAAAAGGGGTGCAAAGGCCTCAAGTAGCGCCCATTTCTGGGTTTTCACCACTTGTATTTTATTACAATTTTTTGCTACCAAGGCACCTGTTTCCATGTTTTCACCAAGGCACTTTTTCTATTTTTTTGAATTTTTGAATTTTTTGATTTTTTTTTGTATTTTTAGAATATATAATTTTTTTGGAGATACATCAAAGCGCCTATTGCTAGGTTTTCACTAAGATGATCATTTTTTCAAAACATTTTTTCAATTTTTAGAATTTTTGATAATATATCATTTTTTTGGATTTTTTCAAGATCAATAATTATGTACAAAAGGTGCCCCTAGACAGAATGGGCATCATGGATAGAACTTATTGAGGTGCAAGACATTGATAGGATCAGGGAGCTTCTCTCCCTCTTCTGTAGAAAGTAAATAAACACCTGACCCAAAAGCTGCTATAATGATTTAAGGTCCAAGTCAATTAGGTTCAAATTTGCCCTTTTGATCTCTATGCTGTTGATTCTTAGGATTATCACATAGGACAAGATCTCCCACTTGGAATTCTCTAGGGTAAACCTTTTTGTTGAAGGCTTTGGGCATACACTTTTGATAAACCCTCATATGGTCAAATGATGCTTGACATTTTTCATCTAGAAGTTCTAACTCTTGAAGTCTCATGGCGTGGTAGTCTTCATCTGTAACTAGACCTTTGAAGGAAACTCTAAGTGAAGGAACCTCAACCTCCAAAGGTAACATTGCTTCAGTGCCATATGCAAGGGAAAAAGGAGTAGCCCCAGTAGGAGTAAAAATACTCATTCTATAGGCCCACAAAGATAGATTTATCTGTAAGTGCCAATCTCTACCATTCTTACAGACTGTTCTATGTAAGATTTTAAGAATGGTTTTGTTTGATGCCTCTACTTGACCATTTCCTTGTGGGAGGTAAATGGAGGACCAATGTTGTTTAATCTTGAATTTCTTGCAGATTTGTTTAAGGTCCTTATTTTTGAACTGGCCTTTGTTGTTAGTGATAATCTTGGAAGGGACTCCATATCCATAGATGATATGGTTCAGAATGAATAGAGAGACTTTCTTTCGCAAGGCAACAGAAAGTGGGACAACTTCTACCCATTTAGTAAAGTAATCAGTAGTAATGACAATAAAATTATGTCCACCTAATGAGTTGGGATGAATCTGCCCAACAAGATCAAAGGCCCAACACTGAAATAGCCAATGAGATATAGAAGGAATGAGGTCCCTTCCTAGAGCATGTATCAGGTTACCATATTTTTGAGACTTTTCACATGACTTTGCAAAAACTACTGCATCAATTTGCATCATAGGAAAATAGTACTCTACCCTAAGAAACCTTCAGGCCATGGAAAGACCATTGGAATGTTCCCAATAGATGCCCTCATGGATGCCAACTAACGTTTGGTCGAATTCTTCCTTTTCTAAGCATATAAGAAGTGTTCCATCTAGACCCCTCCTATACAAATCACTAGCAATAAGGGAATGGCGAGAGGCATTTCAGGTGAGGTTTTTGCATTTAGATTGGTTAAAGATTTCAGGAATAATACCATCATGAAGGTATGAGTAAATGGCACCATAATGGGATGACTCACGACCAACGAGGGTACAAATGACATGGATTTCTTCGGATTCATAGATAGGGTGATGTAGCTCTTCCACCAGGAATTCAAATCTAGATTCACGTTTCTCTAACTAAAGGAGTGAAGCAAGTGTAGCCATAGCGTCAGCTACTTTATTCTCTTCTCTAGGGATTTGCTGAAACATGACGAATGTGAAGTATCATTTAAAGGAATCAACCATTTTCTTGTAAGGTACCATTTCTCATTTTTTGTTTGATATTCATCATTAACCTGGTTGATTATCAGCTGTGAATCCCCATAGATGTGTAACTCTGTGATTCTCCATTCTATGGCCATCTTAAGTCCATTTATTAAAGCTTGATATTCAATAATGTTGTTTGTACATGGGAATAATAACTTGTAAGACTTAGAAATCGTGTACCCATGAGGAGAAACAAACAACATTTTCAATATTTTCACTGAAGATCTATCTTGAAAGTAGCTAGGAAGATGATCAAGTACCTCATCCTTAGGCACCTCAAAGAGGTTTTCACCTTTGGATACATCATTTGCTTTTACTTTTTTCAGTTCTGATACTGACACATAGTGGTTTTTTCCATCAAAACTCCTATTCTTTTTATTTTCTTTTCTTTTTATCTTTTGACTAAGGTACTTGATGTCTGGCTCTATCATGCTGGTAGTTGGTTCACTAGTGGAAGAGACTACGGTTTTACAGGCATTTAGGTAACAGACTATCTCATTATCATTTTGAAATGTCAAGAGCTCAGGTTCTTGATAGTGTTGAGACCAATCAATGAGTTTAGGATGAACAAGAGGCAAGTCAACAACTGGTTCAAGGTTATAAATTTGAATGATATTATCGCTGGTGACCAAAGAGTTGGAGTCCATCCATTATCCTTCTAAGCTACCCAAATCAGGATTCATCCTAACAAGAGAAGAATCATCCACTAAGGCAACACATGGGTTCAAATCCTCTAATCTTATATGTGACTCGTTAGCTACCTCAGGTTGAGAACTATAAGTATGGATGAAATCAACATCCATGTCAACTATGGAAGGCTCTAAGAAGGAGTCCCATTCACACTCATATGAACTTATGTCTGAACTGCGACTAGGATGCTTACACCATGAAGGTTTGGGACATCATGATGTGGAAGTTCTAGTGTCATCAAGAGTAGCACCTTCTCTTTCCATTAAACAAATAAGGTTCTTTCATTGACGTTCTCTAAAAGGATCTTCTACATCTTATTCTTGTACTAAAGTTGCAACCAAAGCATGAGTGACTGAAATATGTGAATCTCCCTAGAGGAGTTTAGTGGAAGGGACCCAATCTTCACACATGTCTTGCTGATTTGTCAAACTAGGTACGTATTTTGGTTCATCTTCACTATCCAAATTATAAAGGATAGGAGTAGTGTGCTTATTGTGATTCAAAAAGCCTAGGCCAACTGGATTCTTATATTTTCATCCAAAAAGAGCATGATCAAGAGGTTCAGCTCTAGCATCCAATCTGTGATTAAGAGGGCCATGTTTAGGATAGCCCATCTGTCTAAAAAAAGTATACCCTCATCTGTAATCCTTAGGAGAGGGAGAGAAGTTCTCATTATGAATATATTTCTCTTCTCTATAGATCCAATCTCTAACAAATGTCTCTTCTTTCTCATCTTGAATAGGCACCGAGGATTCTACAAATGTGCTAAATAAGGTCATAGCTGAAGAGGAAGGTCTCTTTTCTTGTGAAGGTTTTCCATAAGACCGAGGTGAAAATGGTAGTGTTGTGAAGGAGTTGAGTTGATACCCCCCCATGCCAAGGTCTACTGACTTTATCTTGTCTTTACATTCAGCTAAGGCCGCATCAAATTCTTCTGCGTCTCTATTAAGGGGAACATGAGTTCCTACTGAAATTGTGTTAACAGATAAATTTTTATCCCCATGTATACAAATCTCTATTCCATTGTAGGGGAACTTAACACACTGATGATAGGTAGACGACGCCGCTTGCATATCATGAATCCATAGTCTACCAAGTAAGATACTATACACAAGGGGACCAACATCAAGTATTTGAAATAAAATATCTTTTTCAACAGGGCCAATCCTAATAGGAAGGACGACCAACCCCTTGGAACTTATTTTTTCCTCATCATAGTCTTTGATGGTGATCCTTTTCCTGGTATCTATGACTTTCAAAAAATAACCCAACTCTTTCAAAAGAATAAAGGAACAAATATTAAGCCCAGTATCCCCATCTATCAACACACACCTAACACGAGTTCTATGGATCATAACCTCAATATGAAGAGAAAGATTGTGTGGGTGGCTCAAAGCTTTATCATCATCCTCCAAAAAGGTAAGGTAATGAGGGCTAGCAATGTGGTTAAC
The DNA here is from genome assembly GCA_018584345.1 of Thuja plicata. Taxonomy (NCBI): domain Eukaryota; kingdom Viridiplantae; phylum Streptophyta; class Pinopsida; order Cupressales; family Cupressaceae; genus Thuja; species Thuja plicata. The sequence continues at coordinate 1,155,949 of MU226832.1, read as the reverse complement.
CATTTTCTTGAATTGATTGAAATCTAAGTTGTTGGGGATGTTTGGCATGCGTAAAGCATCCTCAAGGACTTGCTTGTGTCTTGGGGACAACTCTAAGAGCTCAAAGATCAAAATCTAAGCTAGGGTTCTTTGAAACTAATCAACAAGACTATAGCTTGACTTAGGATTAACTATTGGTTTTGAGGTGATATTATTGGATGCCACTTTCTTATGTTTACTTGATTGAATCGAATTGGGTCCTCTAATGACAACGGGACCTTGACTTCATGCGACAACATTGAGGGTTTACGAGGGCGATCTATAATTAGGACCACTTAGCACCATGACAGGATCTTCATCAAAGATAGGAGGAGAGTCCACGTCCAAATAATAACCATAGGGATCTTTACCCCTCATCATATTGACATTTTCTTCTACAAATTTAAGCATGTTGATAGTATTCTCCGCATATGTGTAAGTGTAATTGATCTCAGCTTTTCCATTCTTTGATTTAGAGGTTTCTCTCTTCTCATACTTGGGAAATGGTTCTTTGAATGCCTTATGATTAGTGTTGGTGTTCAATCCATCTATCTTAAGTTTGCTACTCTCAATGAGATCTTGAATAAGATGCTTGAGTTTGTAGAAGTTTTCAATGTCATATCCAATACCATTATGAAACTTGCAAAAGGCCTTCTCATCCCACCAATATGGTTTAACATCAGGTATATAATGTTTCATAGAATCTTGAGGATGTGCAAGGTTGTTAGCAATGATCATTTTCAAGACATCCTCATATGAGTCACCAAGCTTTGAAAATTGACGTCTTTTCTTCTTAGGCCTATCTTGGTATCTTGGCTTTCTCTCTTGTTGATTAGATGTATTGAGCTTCATGACTTGAACAACACTAGAAAAATGGAGCACAATTTGATCTTTAGGTTGGGAGGAGTCCACAACTCCATCATTGACCACTTGTTTGTTCCTATTCCAGTGTGAGGTCTTCCCTTTATCCTTGTTAGAGTTGTTGTTGTTTTGACCATTGTTGTTGTTGTTTCCATGTTTGGTCAAAATTCCTTGTTCTTTCAAAACATCCTTAATCCTAAATTTGGTTTCAACCATGGTGTCAAGGGAATCAAAATCCATCTTCCAAAATTCATACCGCATTTCGGGAACCAAGTTGCTAACAAGGATGCCAATCTTTTCATTTTCAGGAATGTTTCTAGAGTAGCGAGAGCATTGTCGTCTCCACCTTTGCAAGAAAGTGACAAAGGATTCCCCTTAATTTTTATTTAAGTTACATAAGTCCAACATGGTGATTGATCTTGAAAGGTTGTATGCAAAGTGTTGAACAAATCTGTGAGCAAGCTCTTTGAAATTCTTAACGGGAGGAGTTATATTGGTGAACCATTCCATTTCTTGACCCTTAAGACTCCTTGGGAACAATCTCATGAGGTACAAATCATCTTGATGGAAATCAATGTTGGAAAGTTGACTTCCTGAGGGTGAATGAATCATTTTTTTTTGTCATCATGGAAACAAAGTCATACTAAGTTTCTGTTAAAGATAACTTAGAAGGAAAAATGACTAAGTATGGAAACAGGCCAGACAAAGATATTTAGTGATCAACACATCAGCGCACGTGTGAGAGATTGAGTCAACATATGCAAATTCATATATATGTTCTATGACATGTGTACATACTACATCCAGACACACATAGTATGGAACAATAGTATAGAGAAGTTATAGACAGATCAGTAGACCAGCAGTCCAAAAGACAGAGCATGGAAGCTGACTAGTGTTTTGATCAGCGTGAATTATTTTGTAATGTAATGGCTAAGTGCCTTTGATTATATGTTTGTAATAATGTAATTAGAATTTTTGTAAACATGCTTGAGCCAACTTGTTTGGAAGCGTTGTGTATTTTGTTTTTAGGGCTGACTAGAGTCTTGTTTTGGGTCACGCCTATTCGGATATGAACATATAAGTTTTTAATGTAAAGTTATGTTAGAAGTGTCAATTATTATGTAAGAGGAGGATATAGAAGAGTAGTATGATGAAGTTAATATATGATATAGCTCTTTAAGAGAGTAAGAGCATTCACGCATACACATAACTAATCAGATAATAGTGTCATCACAATAGTACACTTTTGATATAGTGTATATCAACTTTCAGAAGGTTGTAGCTTTCATCCTATTTGGAAGTGAGCCTAGGTAGTGAGCCATATACCTTTAACAGGGTTTTTGTAAAAGACTCCTAACAGGGTCAGACCTTTAACCAGGTGTCATTGTACTCATATTGTAAAGACTGCTTCTAATAGGGCAAAGGAACTTTAACAGGTTCATTATACTAGTACAATATTTGTGGGTACTAATTCCCACCGAGGTTTTCCTCTGTTCAAGGTTTCCCCATAATCATATCATGTGTTATGAGTTCTTATGTTAAGCTTCATTCAATGTATGTTTGATTTATGTTTAAGTTGCTGAAAAGTAATTAATAGACAAACACTGATTCACCCCCCCCT
>MU226832.1:1079808-1149525 GCA_018584345.1 Thuja plicata | reverse complement strand
GGTTAACTCCTGATTCAACAAGTCTGGATGCTTGGGGAGAAGAAGACCTGATCAAGATCAACGTTCTTGCTATGGAAAAAGAAAAAGAGAAACAAGTGATGAGGAACCCTCACTTTTTGGAATCAGTCAACATATTGAATGACTTAGTTCCTACAGACAAGAAAGTAGCAAAATTTTAATCAGTTGAAGACATGGATAGCATTCTAACAAACTTTAAATCACATTTTACAAACCTAGTAGACTCCGCTACTAAAATTGCAGAAGATGAATATAAAAAGGAGAGACTGAATGAATTGGTAAATAATTTTACCTTAGACCTAAAATCTTTAAATATTGGGCAATCCATACTGAAAGAATTAGCGGCTAAGGGAAAGAAAGTCATAGCAAATTGCATGGACAGAGTGAAGTTCACCTCTAAGCACATTAAAAAGATAGAAGAGGCAGAAATCATGGTGGACAACATTCAAAAATTAGTTGAGACTTCCATGCAACACATGAACATATGCAATAATTTCTATCAAGGGTAGTTGGACAAGATTGAGAAGGCTAAGTTGGAAATCAGCAAGATAAGAGTCCAACAAACTCAGTTGAGAAATGCACTTGCGCCATCTCTAGCAGTCCTAAATGAGAACATCAAATAGGTTGATGCCACCATTGTGACATATGATCAAGGTCCTTGCATGGATCTAATGAAAATGGAGAAACTGACATATACCCTATGCACACATCTATGGACAGTTGATGCAATGAAAGTATTTTAACAGAAAGAGATCCAATCTCTTCAGATTGTGTACCCTAAATTTTACATGAAGTAAGTATGAAGAAGAATTACAAGTTTTTGTGTACCTTTTTCATTAATGTCAAAGGGGGAGTAATATAGAATGTGTATATATGAGAAGTAGTATATGTATATATCAATGAGATGTTATGATATACAGTTATTTTTTGTGTTAAGTCATTCTGAGAAACTTTGCCACATTCCTTTGTTGCCATAAATGACAAAGGGGGAGATTGTTGGCAAGTTGACTTCCTAAGGATGCATGACTCATTTTTTGTTGTCATCATGGCAAAAAATTCATACTAATTTTCTATCAAAGATAACTCAGAAGGAAAAATGACTAAGTATGGAAATAGGGCAGACAGAGATATTCACCGATCAGCACATTAGCGCACGTGCGAGAGATCGAGTCAGCATATGTGCATTCATATATATGTTCTATGACATGTGTACATACTACATCCAGACACGCATAGTATGGAACAATAGTATGGAGAAGTTACAGATAGATCAGTAGACCATTAGTCCAGAAGATAGAGCATGGAAGCCAACTAGTGTTTTGATCAGCGTGAATTATTTTGTAATGTAATGGCTAAGTGCCTTTGATTATATGTTTGTAATAATGTAATTACCATTGTTGTAAACACACTTGAGCTGACTTGTTCGGAAGCATTGTGTATTTTGTTTTTAGGGCCGACTAGAGTCTTGTTTTGGGTCGCACCTATTCAGATATGAACATATAAGTTTGTAATGTAAAGTTATGTTACAAGTGTCAATTATTATGTAAGAGGAAGATATAGAAGAGTAGTATGATGAAGTCAGTATATGATATAGCTCTTTAAGAGAGTAAGAGAATTCACACATACATGGAACTAATTAGACAACAGTGTCATCACAGTAGTTCACTTTTGATATAGTGTATATCAACTTTTAGAAGGTTGTAGCCTTCATCCTATTTGGTAGTGAGCCTAGGAAGTGAGCCATATACCTTTAAAAGGGTTTTTGTAAAAGGCTCCTAATAGGGTCAGACCTTTAACCAGGTCATTATACTCATATTATAAAGATTGCTTCTAACAGGGAAAAGGAACTTTAACAGGTTCATTATACTAGTACAATATTTGTGAGTACGAATTCCCAATGGGGTTTTCCTCTGATCAAGGTTTCCCCATAATCATATCATATGTTATGAGTTCTTATGTTAAGCTTCATTCAATGTATGTCTGATTTATGTTTAAGTTGCTAAAAATTAATTAATAGACAAACACTTATTCACCCCCCACTCTCAGTGTTTCTAACACTCCAAACTTATGGTATAAAATTGGTGCACATGATCATGTGGATCCCCATTCCCATCATAATTGTCATATTGAGGGATCTCAACCTTTCTAGGGAACTCTTTCATGTTAACACTTTTGTCAAAAGGATTAGGACAAATTGACTCAAGCGAGAATGAATTCTTGGGTGCTAACATTTTTTCCATCACGCTCTTAAGTTGTTTGATCTCCTCTTCTTGAGATGGACCTTGCTTCTTAATCTTTCTATCCACATCAAAGTTGTAGGGGACTCTAGCACCCTTGTTGATCAAACTCTCTAGGAACTTGTCTTTGTTTTTCTCTAAATATTTCTCCATATATTGCTGGAAGAGTGGTTCTTGTTGCATTTTCATGAAGTCTTGGGAGGTGAGGTCAAAACTCGAGCTACTACCCCCATATTGTGAACCATGATGAGCACGTTGTGAAGGTTTTTTTGAGTTTCTAGGAGGTGTTCGTCTCCTATAATGGTCATTTCTTGAAGCCCTTCTTCCTCTAGGGCTAGGAGATTGTGATGGCATCCTTGAACATCTTACACTTTGTGGAGTTTCAGGAGGAGTGGATGGAGAAGAGTTATTTCCACCACTAACATGCATGTTATTAAATTGGTCATTAAGTCACTGAGCCAAGAGTCTATCTTGCTCCTCCTGAAGGGATTTCTTTTCTATTTCCGACAAGGTTTGTCTCTCCAACTCTAGGAATCTAAATTTATCTTCCTTTACATCTTGTTCATGTAGGAAGGCTTTCTTTTCATGCTCAATTCTCTTAAGTCTTTCAATCATGTATCTTGAAGATGTTTTGAGTGCTGAACTTGGTCTTGAATGTCAAAACAAATTATTGGTGTATGCTGCATTTACGCGAGTGTCATAAAGTTCCTCATCTTGGTTTTCATGTTGTTATTGCTCATCTTGATAGGCTTGCCTCTTACCTCTCTCAGCCCTTTGGTGTGCATCCATATATCTAGTTGAGATAAGGGGTGAAGCTGGCTGACTGTCATGAGAGGAACCGCCAAACAAAATGGTATTTCTATGTTTTGTAAATATGTCATCAAGGCATTTATCCATGTCTTCCCTCTCTCATTGAGTCATTGTGTAACTCATATTTATATCTGATTGAGAAGATGCTAAGGGTGTACCCAACTCACTAAGGTGACTCTTGGAATCAAACCAAACTTTTGAGTTGTTCCTAGGCGATTGATCAAATATGGGTTCTTTTCCCTTATGTTTTTGGCAAGTTTGAACTAAGGGTAATTGGTTAAATACTACTTGAGGTTGTTTTCCTTGATCTACTTGATATCTTGTTGTAAATAGCATGAAAGAAAAGGTACTAGTTGATAAGATGACCCTAAGAAATGTTGGTACCAAACTAGGATAGTAAAGGCATTCACTTGTCCAAAAGAGAGGTGATAAGATACAATTTTGCAAGGGGTGTAAACCAACACTGCCATAGAGGTGCCCAATGAATGGGTGAATACCCTAACACATATGGATCAGAAGGATGATTTCCCCAAGTTATATTGATTGAATTTGAATTTGTATGAAAGTGAATGGACAAGAGATTACCAAAACTCTCCAAGTGTGTTATCAAATAATCTAAAGGTTTATCTTCTCAACAAGGACAGTTTCTAGCTTACCAACTCCAAGAAAGGTCACTTGTGAAATCAAAGATTACTAGTTGAAGAGGTCAAAATGCAATAATCTAAAGTGTAAACAAGCTTCCAATAGTGGGGTAAGTGACTTAATCTAATCTGGATCAACCAAGGAAGAATGAAAATGACAGGATAGCAAATTGGGCAAGTTGACAGTTTAACACTTAAGAATGTAGATTTGTTGATCATTTTGATGTTTGTCTTGATGTTTGGTGTATGTTTTGATGTTTCACTCACGCAAGACACATAAAGAAGATTGTTTGTTGGAAATAGAACAGTCACTCCACAACCTAGGTAAGCTAGGGCAATATCTGTTGAATTCCCACTTGAACCGAAGTTCAGCCACATCTACTCATAGCGAACAACTTAGAAGCTTGGAGGCACGGGATCCTCCTTACAGTGCACTCACTTCTTAGGCACACCAATCTTCAAATACAAAGGGAATCACTTCCCAAAGGACCATTGTCTCTACTAAGAGCCATGAAAATGTGGGACATATTAGTCGATCTCTGACCTTTCGCACCAACAGATAGAGGGTTTTTGGTCACTAAAACAAAGTTTGTAGTCAAGGCATCCATTCAGGTGTTTGTTATCAAGTCATATTCCCAATTAAGGAGGCTCCCCCAATCCTTTCAAAGCAAGGTTTTCACCTTAACAATGTAGGGACTTTAACGCACCACTAGGGTACTAGAGTATATTTTAGTTGCCACAATGAATTCACACCTGTCCACTGTGAGACTAATCACAATGACATTTTTTATATATCAATTTGGAAGGGCTTGGATTTAGCCTGTTACCGGTTGAGAAATCCACTCTCACTAGCTCTCTTAAAGCACTTGGGAGGTAGCCACACTAGAAGAATTATATGAGTTTTTCTTGCACCCAAGATTCATAAAAGCAAGGGGAGAGGATACGTTCACATAATTCTTAGGATTAAAATCTAAAAGACACTTCAAACACATAAAAAAATGACAACAATACTTCTGGATTTTTGATCATCCCAAAAGGGTGAGAGCCTAGTTTCCTAACATCATTGTCATTCCTAAAATACCAAAATAGAAGTTCATTTTAGAAGTCTTGCATGTGGGTTCGTATTGTAATAAAACAAAGTGAAATGCAAGCATAAAATTTAGCATGCTATCGATCAAGGCAACCTGCAAGATGATTCATTAGTAGTCTTTATTTGATTCTTCTTTTCAACATCCTGCAAACCACATGTTAAGTTGTTTCAGAAATAAAAATCAGAAAATACAACAAACAACAAACAACAAACAAGATATGCAATGTATACTCACCTTATGAAAACCCTAGGATTAGATCTAAAAATCAATTGTGAGGAGCAGTAATAACCAGCAAATAATCTAAATGACAACTCATATCATGCATTGAACCATGTGAAAAATAAGTGCAAGCTAATCATTAAATGCCATTTTTTTTTTTAATTTTGATTTTTGACCTAGTCAACAAGGTTGGACCTATATGACATGAATTTGGATCCCAAACCCTAAATGAAGAAAAGAGACCCCTATTTAAAAATAGAGAGCTTTCCAAAAATGTTAAAATTTTAAAAAGATCTTTTCATTTGTTCTCTAGGGAGCCATTTTTCCAAAATAGACTAGTTTTCATTAATTGACAAAATGAGCTATGATATTGCATCCAAATTTAAAACACAAAGAATGGACCCCCTGTAGAATTTAAATACCTTTCCAAAAATGTAAAATATTTTGAAAAATATGCAGATTTGCGCCGAAAATTAATTTTTTATGAAAAATAAAGAAAAATTTGTAAAAACTTCATGATACCTTGACAAATTCTAAATTTTTTACTGAAGCTTCTCTGATATGTCGCCAACCTGAAAAAAATAATTTAGACCAAAACTCTAAGCCGTTTGGGAGATATGATCAAATCTTTGAAAATCTAGGGTTTTCATCTCCAAGCAAATCTGCACAAAGGGGTTAGCTCCAAAAATAATCAAAACCAGCATGTAAAGGTGGGTTGCCCCACGGTGGACGCCAAAAATGTGTGATGAAAATGTGACACACTTCTATGAGTCATTGTATTTAAGATTTCTCAAGAATGAGGTCTCAAATGGTGACTCATAGCTCCCTATTCATGGAGTGCAAGGGTTTGTGATGAAGGCCCTTAGTTTAGACCTAGTTACGCCCATGCAAGTACACCATAAAATGAGAGATTCAAAGAGGAAGAGAAAGAATGCTAGTCTCCATGATCATCAAATATGCATTGCAAATGAAAATGGAAGCTATTCTATATGATAACAATGCATGAAAGAAAACTATATGATAAAAATGCATGAAAGGAAATATGCAAGCTAATCTATGAAAGAAATATGAATATAAATTAACATGAATCTACTCTAAATGGATTGCCATGGATGCATGAGAGAAGAAGACAAGAAAAATAAGTTGCATGGTTTAAGCTCAAATGCTCAAACCCTCCTCCAAAATTGCTCTCCAAATCTGTAGCATAACAATAGCATAAAAGTGTATCTCCAAATGAGGAGAGGTTCTTTTTAAAGACCAATGGACAATAGTTATTAAGAGGTAAAAAGAAATGAGAAATGGTGGAGATTAAATCTTGGTTGATCCATGTGCTCATATCTTCAAAAGGCAAAATCAAAGGCTATGATTAAGAGGCAAAAAGTCCACCACTTGGAAAGTGTGTGAAGAAAAAGGAGCTTTATTTATTTTTATTTAATTTATTTCTTTTTTTCATCACAAAGAGAGATTTAAGTGGGGATTTTATTTAATTAAAAGAGGGATTTTATTTTAATTAAATAAGATTATTTTATTTAATTAAAAGGGATATTTTAATTAAATAAGATAATATTATTTAATTAAGAGAGATTTAATTAAATAAGATAAGATTATTTAATTAAAAAGGGATTTTAATTAAATAAGATTATTTTATTTAATAAAAAGGAATTGTTTTCTTTTAATTAAATAAGATAATTGATGAAATGATCAAACCTTAAGAAATATTGAAATAATTGAATTAATTACGATTTGATCAAGGAAATTGATTTGAATTGAAAATATTGCAAAGTATTGATTCAGGAATTTGATAAATTGATTTTGTCATTTGATAAATTGAAGAATGGGGGGCCCATTGTCTAGGTGACCATTTTAGGGTGGATACATTCATACAATCCGTTATTCATGAAATTACATACAAAGTTACTTATGTTATCTAGACATCTTCAGATATCTCAGCATTTCCTATTCTAAAAAACTTTTGTTTTGTTTTAAATATTATATTATTGGATATGATGAGTCATCTGGGATTTTGTATAAGTCTATTTTGGATATGTTAATTTACTGGTTATATTATGTTAATTATAAGTTTATAGTTTTTTCTATTATAAATTATTTTCAGTTATTTAAATTTATTTTATTTTGAAATAGTTGTTTGACATAAGGTAGAGCATCAACTACTAAAATCATAAATAATATGTCCTTAGAAGAGTTTTAATAATGATATAATGTGTCATATTAAAAACAATTCTAAAAAAGCACAAAGATTCGACCACTCACTAAAGATGTTGCAAATTCAATGGTAATTATATGGTAATACTCAAAAGCATTTATAAGAGGATTAGAGCTTAAATTATAATCATTTGATAGTGAGATATACAAATCAGTTTCTATATTAAAATATTTTGTCTAAGAATATAATATAAACTAATAGTTATCTTCCCATCTAGACATACCGATATATTAAATTAACTCCTATATCAATGTTATATCAAAGCATATATTTGGATATAATTAATCAATGCCCAAGGATAATTATTCACTCTAAACTTAGTATAATAATTAGTTTCTATATTAAAATATTAAAATATTAACTCTAAACTTGTAACCTTTGAATGAATAGCTATATTTATCAATGGTTGCCTTGATTTCTATAGGTATATCTACAAATTGTCTATTTAAGATTATACTAATAAAATTTATTGGGAACATAAATTGCTTATTCTAAATATTACAAGTCTATTGTATCAATGATCTTAGAAATAAGTTAAAAATGTGTTGTAACCTAGAAAATAGAAATAGTAAAATATATGAATCCCTAATTATAGACACGGTAACACAATATTGATGCAATAGAGAAATCGTACAATGAGTTTATCCTCTTTCTGGGTTATTAGGATTATTCTTGTAAAACCGGGTGTTTTGGGATATGAATCATTATTAGCCTTGAAGCAACGATCTAATTGACCATTTTCCTCCATAGCATGGAGAGACATTTTATTCATATCTATCATTTTTAGACCTGCTACTACTAATAAATGTTGTAAGAACAAAAATTGTTTCTAATTGCTTCAATTATCTAGAGACACCTCTTCTCTCATTTGATATTTTCTTTTCATTGACACATAACAAGACTTTGTTTCATCACATGAGCATCTTTTCGGTGCCTCAACTTAATATTTTGGCTAATATAGTACATTATCTGATAATGAAATTAAGACTTAAAGAACCCTCACTAAAATCTTGACATTTTTTCTTCATTATAGAAGTTCCTTCTATTGTGCAATCTTTATTGAAATTTTTATTTTTTTAAAATTGTCATGCTTCCATCCATTTTTATGTTTCTAGGTTTCCTAGAACATCTAATGTTCATGATGTTTTTAATAAAAGAGCCTGCCAAAGAAGCTTCAAGTTTGGCCCATTACACTCGCAAAAGACAAACTCTCAATATTTCATGCATTTTACCAACATATGTGTTGAGAATTGTTTTTACATGATGTAACAGTTAGGAATAAGTAATATAAATTCCCCTCTTGAAAGAATAATGAAGTTACTCCCAAAGTTCTCAATGGTCGTGGTACAACCGCATGGAGGCTCAGTCAAAGAAAAATGTGAAAGTTCACAAAGAGGACTTTGTTGGTCCGATTTAAACTTAGGTTGAATCAATAGATCTTCAAACAATTTTTTTTTCTTTTATCTTTTCAGTGTATACAATTCTAATAAATGCAATTTATATCCAAATCTAAGATGAAATCCTTACTTAACCAATTTTCCCAAAAACCATCAAAAGAGAGAGCAACGAGAGATTTTAAGGCAAATTACTCAAAAGTAAATTCTAACGGACATTACCCAACATTGGTATGATCTTGCGAATTGAATATCAAAGAGATGGAAAACCTGCAAAACAAAAATAAGAGATACTCACAATTCATATTTAGTAGATGTAATCATCAACAAAATTTCATCAAGATAGTAGATTCCTTAAAATTCATCAAATCTTGTAGCCACTCAAATGTACGCACACACAAGTCAAATTTATCTTTGAGAACAATAGAAATAATCTCTTCAAAAATTTGTCATAGAAAGAGGATTCAACATAATTAACACCAACTAACAATTGGTAGAAGCCATCACAAAGAAACACATTCGGTTCTTGAAGCCATGAAAATTAATTATTAGAATTTCACATAGATGGCAAGTTTTCACACCAGGAATGTAACACCAAAATGTATGAAGTTTCTATTTCCAAAGATCTAACCCTAATTACATTCTAGAGAAGATTTTATATAGATATTACATTCATGAATTATGAATCCTGTAACTAGGGTTTTCAACCATGCAAAAATGGTGAAACAAAAATAAATCTCTAGTTTAACTACAAAACTTACTCCTAAACCTATAGTTATTTTTCTAAAATAGATTTACATCCATTATTACATCACAAATCATGCAAACACAAGCTCCAATCACACCCGAATTTGTAGAGAAAGACTCGAGTTGCAGCATTTTTGCATGAAACACCTTCATATTAGGCTTGACATTTTATCCCCTCGCTTGAAATTGATGGAGAAAGGTGCTGATGTGTCATACAACTAATTGAGAACTTTTTGAAAGCCAAAAACTACCCATAACGTGTGATCTACAGCCCCAAAAAATTACTTTTTCTCAAAAATGTGATTTTATGCATTTTCAGGGTTGTAAGGGCTCCGAATATTGAACACCAAGCTGCCTATGGAGATGAATGAAGAAAAAAATAATAATGAAAACATATGAAATAAATACTTAGTGTGGAGGGACCCCAACACGTATGTCTATATTTGATGTCGAGCTATTTTTTGGAGTAGTTTGAGTGGAAGGTTGAGCAACAATTGATTCATTTTTGTTCTTCATCCTCCTATGTCCTCCCACACTAACTGAAGGACCACTTACTATAGTTCTCTTACATGGCCAAAGACAATAGTAGGAGTAGGAAGGGCCTTCTTGAATTTAGGGATATTGACTTTCATCCCTTTCCCCTTATCAATCTTCGTAGGGGGGTCCACCTTTGGCTTCATAGGTAAAGGATCTATCTTGAATGACAAGTGTATCCATTTCTTTGTAGTTGTAACCACATGCCTAACCCGATGTTGGATGATATCATTCTCTAATTTAGAAACTTTGGCATTCAATATTGCCTTGTTATACATATTATCCTTATTTTATAGTGGATCCAAGACATCCTCTAAATCCTTATCTCTTCTCCATGGAGGGATATGTACTTGAAGAACTATTTGAGCGAATTCCAACAAAATCTTGTAGTAGTCTCTAATCCAGACTTCATTGCCATCAACATAGTTCATCCAATGATCCTCTAGATGAGGCTCATGCTTGTAATAAGCTCCCTTGATATTACTGAAGATTCCACTGGGTTCAAACCTAGATCTGCTAAATTTATATTCATATAACAGACATTTGTCCCATTCTAGACAGATAGACTTACACACTTTGATATCCTAGACTATGTAAGCTCCAATGGATATTGGGAAATTCAAGAAATGCTTATGCTTATTTACAATCAGTTCATCACAATCTTCCAATTACCAACTCATTTCCATTAAAATAATCTTGTCCGAGGGATATCTTGGTAGTTTCTTGGGGTTAAGCATAGAGCCTACCAACCTGATGTATGAGAAGGTTCAGAACTGAATGTAGTAGCTCCCAATCATCTTAATATTGACATCAACTTCCTCCAATAACCTTTTGTTATAATCACCCTCAATTGATTGGATGATTGGAAAAATGAAGGCATCATTGACAATCTTGTATTTGGGACTATTGTCATTGAGTTTATCCTTCCTCACAAATTAGGGATATACCATATAAGGGTAGGAATTTGATTCTTGTAGGGATCCCCTCTTATAATGTCCTAGGTACTTTGTACACACTAATAAAAAGTATAAAATATGGAATGTCATATAAAAACTTGATTTGTGCTTTATAGTTTGTAATTTCTCATCAAGGTTGTCACTGATTATCTATCCCCAATCAACTTTCTCCTTCCCCTGATTAGCTCAATGATGAAGATCATCTAGGGTTCCAACCATCTTGCTTGTGAAAATATATAGATTCTTCTTAGTAGGGTGATATAGTTCTGTATATATTGAATCAAATAATCCCTATGCATGTCCATTCTTTCAATTTTTCCTTACTTTTGAGGGTGTGCCAAGTAATTCTTGTTTATACAGCCGTATATGTTTGGGGTATCTATCAAGTATCATTCCTCTCATTCCTTGGAAACAAGTTAATAGCTATCTGTAGTGGGAATGTGAAATACTTCCTCTATGGTCTTAGGGTGGATGTCCAATACTACATTACCAACTATATTCTTTACAAATCTCTCCTTAGGTACATAAGGATCTACACTGGTCATAATGAGGTCTAGAGAGAGAATCGACATCAAGTGTCCTGGAACGTTAACTATCCCAGAGAAAACCATGGCTACAACATCTAATGATCAACCATAAGGTTATTCTATCTCTTTTAGAGAAGCATTGAAGTCCATGTGTCCAATATTTGTGGTTGTAATCTTACTCTTGAGATTACCCATCTTGGAAGGTGTATTGTAGCCTCTGAACTTGTACTTCATTGGGAGGTTTTTAGACATACTTAGAATCCTACACTCATAAAAAAAACTTGTCAGAATGATTTATTGAAAATACAAACTAATCTAAAGATAATCACATAAAATGAAAAAAACTACTTAAACTAACCCTGAAAGAGCATAAAAAAATCTTAAAACTGAATAAAAAGACTCAAACCCTTTAGAAACACCCTTCAATGGATTTTTTGGACATGCAGGGTGCCGCAGTCCAAAATACTTGATCAGGGTTTCAGACTTGCGAAACCATAAACATTCTGATTTCTATGTTGAAGGTAGAGCCAATGTTTCTAGCTCTATAACCTCGATTGGGGTTTCAAAGTCTAAAGACTCCAAAATCCCCAAGAAACCTATGTCACAATTTTGAAATGATCAGGGCATCGTAGCTCTTATCCCTTTCAGAGGTTCAGAGTCTGATGACCTCAACACTCTATTTACATCAACTATGGCCAGTTTATAAGGAAAGGGTTTGGATCTTTGGACAATGAAGATCTGACAATTTAGGGCTCCAAGCCAAAAAATAGAAAAAAACACAAAAAACAACCCTAAAGCTAAAATAAACCCTAGAAACTGAAGAAATAATAAACCCTAAAAAATAGAACAAGGAGAAACCCTAAAAAATAGAAAAAGAAGAAACCCTAAAAAATAAAACAAGGAGAAACCCTAAAAACTAGAACAAGGAGAACAACTAAACTAGGACAGAGAGAAAATACTAAAAACCCTACCTCAAAAGGAAAAGGAAACCCAAAATTTCGCGATGCAATGTTGTTGTTGGTGATCAATCCAACGAGAAAATCAAAGTTTGAGAATAAAAAATGACCAAGTAGAAGTAAAGGAAGCTTGAGATCATCGAGAGTAGTCTAACTTTAAAAGTTCATCAATTGCAGAATGAAAAAGACTAAGTGTCAAGCCCCTTTATATAGCCACCCTCTCGGGGTGACATCATCACTTTTAGATGGTCAGGGTTTCAGAGTGTCAGGATTTTGGGGTCTATGAATCATTAAATTATAACACTCCAAGGCCAAGCCTTAGACACTAACAAGGTTAGGATTTTAGGGACTTCAGAGGCATCAGAGTTAGGACAACCCTGACACTCAAAAAGTCCAAAAGGACTAAAAAACTTAACTCTCAAATCGACAAAAAAACAACAAAAGAAAACAAAAAAGGGAAAAAAAGGAGAAGGAGAAACACTGAGAAGTGATGTAACCAACATGCAACTATCAAGATCATGTGGGATTGCAATATGAATCTTCAGATTCCTAACCAAGCAAACCAAAAGGGCCCCTCAACTAAGCCGCAAAAGAAAAATAATGGGGGTCCCCATTAGGCCAAGTGGCCAAAAAGTGGGGTGCGAGTTGTGGAGACACAAAAATATCCCAGAAAAAAGGAGAAATGACCAAGGAATTTATTCACCATAAAATGACCCTTCAAAACATTTCCTACAATAGACTAAACATAGATATCAGCCCTGGTAAAGTCACTTCATGAGTTCTTTGAATCGGCGTCATTTTGTTGAACAACCTAGTGTACTTGATGTGTATTTATTCCATTGAGACCTTGACAAAGGTAACTCAGATGAATGAAAACCAAAGACCATTCCTTCACATGATTGAGGAGGATCCCCTAGGAATTACTTTTCTACTAGTCAGGTGTCCATAGCCCTGACAAAGTGTCTTGTATATTTCAGTCTAACCATTATGTACTCTTAGTCATACATCCATAACCCCAATAGAGATTTCTAGAGCCACCCATTTTATTCGGATTGAGCATTTTCTCTTTAAACATCATGCTTGTATGGATCACTTAATAATCCTTTTCTTACACTTGAATTCTTAATGGTTTAGACAGCTAAGTGGTTCTTCTTTTGTAGATCTCTAGATGATTTAGGTCACTTAGTTTCTTTTGGTTCTTACAAGATTTTTTGATTATGTGTATCACTTAGTAATCCTTCTTTGCCTCTTTTTTTTTGTTCTTATTTTTTTATTAAGATTTGTAAGGTTCTAAAATCATGTGGTTATCCAAGTCAACATGCTTTTAATGAATTTGATCAACACTCAACTGAGAAATATCAGTTTTAGGTATCACTCTTTTAGATGTATCTATGATTCAGATAGATAATATTGAACAACTTCCAAATCACTAGTGAAAAGATACTACCATTTCCAACTTCTGAGTACAAATCTCTTGCAAGATAGACTTTTCTTGTGGTTTTGGCTAATAAATACCCCTACCCTTTAAAGAGAACTAGTTGGGGTGGACCACCTGTCAGGAATAGCCTCAAAAAAACCACTAACCCCAGACACAAGAATACAAAGGAAACCAAAACCAAAATAAAGAAATAAACAAGCGAAAATGAAACAAAACAAAACAAACCTAAGATAATATAATATATGGGGAAATAAAACACCCAACTTTCAAGACCCAAAATAATTTTTGAGGAACTAGCCATTTATTAGAAATAGAACCAACTCCCCATCTAAGGTATTGATCCTTAAGGCATTCTCCCCTAGGATTTCTATGATTTGATACGAGATAGTCCATATTTTTTTTAACTTAGTGTGGCTACCTGGCTTCTCTTTTGCCTTATCCCACATAAGGAAAAGATTATAAATTCTAAAGGCTTTGATTGTATCTCTTTTTTAAAACCAACACTTGACTACATCTTGATGTTTGGACACTTTTTATAAGGCCATCATTCTTTTTTCTTTTAGATTGAGAAGGTTCATGAGTCTAATATGAACCTTGTCCTTTCCCTCGACATATTCTTTCATGAATCTAAAAACTGGTATCTTTAAGTTCATAGGGAAGACAAGTTACAAAATGTAGACTAATTGGTAGGGGGATGTCCCTAAAGCATTTTTTATCCTTACTCAGTCACTCCATAGGGCGTATTTCAATTGATTATTCCAATCCTTTGGGTTATTGGTCTATAAGACATTGATTTATAGTTGTCAGATTTTTATTTGTGAACTCTGCCACCCTATTCTCTTATGGATAGTAATTGGAGAAAATTTGAGAATTACTTGGTTCTCAAAGGCCCATTCCATAATTTAAGCAAAGGAAAATGAAGGTGCATTATTACATACCTGATAGAAAGGCATACTAAACCTTGATATGATGTATTCCTCCAAAAACCTAGTTACATCTTTGGTAGTGCAATTCTTCAATGTCTGAGCTTCCCTCCAGTATGTGCAATAGTCCATTGTCATTATAATACACTTTTGACATGAAGAGGATGGTGGATTAATGGTACCAACATAATCCAATCCCCATTGGGAAAATAGATGTACCTCATACACTGGTTTTAATTTCATAGCGGGGTGTCTTTCGCAGGTAGCACTAGTTTGGCATGTATGACAAGACCTTAAATGTTCATTCATGTCTTTGAAAAAAGTTGGATATTAGTACCTAGATCTCATAATCTGGTGAATAGTAGCTTCATTGTACCCATTTCCCATTCTGTACTTGTCATAAAAATTAGTCAAGACTTGTTTTTATTCGTCTCTACTTAAGCACCTTAAGTACAACCCATCATAGTCATTCTTGTATAATTTTCCATTCTTCAGCATATCGAAGCCACTTTTAATTCTTAAGTCTCTTCTCTATGAGCCATTTAATCCTTTTGGGTACCAATTCTAAAGAAGATAATAGACCACATACTGATACCAAATATTTGAAATAACCCCTTAATTTGTGTAATTTTGACATACTAACCCTTCTTCCATCTTCGCCATTATCTTTGTTAGGCCTTGGCCTCTTACCAATTTCATGTTTTGAATCTTGAGATTAAATGTTGCAATGACTATGGAAATTTGGGACTGAGAGGGGAGGGGTCAATCAATACCACAAAAAATTTTAGAGCTGAAACTGTCAATAACCATATACTGCTGCTTGATGTTTACCAAATTTAATAACTTGAAATGAAACTAATATAATGCTCATACAACATAAAAAAAACATTCAAGTAAATGAACTCATAAATCCATGAATTTTTTTAGGCATAAATCCTTGGTTAGAGGACAAAGGTATGGTGGGGTTGATACCCACAACCTTCACTAACTACAGTATAAAGGGTGCTCAATTAGAGCTTACAAAGTTTACCCATTTTGATAGATTACCCTGTTAAGAGTATACAAAGACTTGTTAGGTCTACCTGTTTAGAGGATTTTACAATATCTAGACTTAGAGTTGTACCCTGTTAAAGGATTTACAATTATCATATCGGTTAAGATCTACTCGGTATTGGGATTTATAGCTCTCAATACAATAGTATTAAAAACTTATCAATGTCTGCTATATTGCGTCAAAACAAATGTTGATCAGACTCTATGTGCTATGAAATATTGTGTTACCTCAATCTCAAACTTTAACACTTCTTGGATCTACTCTACTATATCTGGCTATCAACTCGGTGCTCTATGCTCTGATCTTTGTTCTTCAATATAAATCCTTTAACAATATTAGCCTTATCTGTATCATTAATCTGTCTCTCCTCTATCATCATTTATGTTCTGTAAATCATTCTTTAAATATAATATTTACTACCTCTTAATCTTACGTATTAGGTCACTGATAATTTATTTTAACTATTATATCTTCTTTTTCTCTCAATGACTATGTCACTTTTACCTCAGTACTTGGTTTTTTTCTTAGAAATAACAATATTTTATTAACCGCTTAATCTGCTTCTCAGATCTTCTCTTTGAATTATCTCGATCATTGATCGTATAACAAACTGTTCTTCATGCATTGTATAATCATAATTAATACCATTTTAAGGTATTAAATGTGTCCTTATTGCTTTACAATCAATTAAGTAACTCGGTAGAGTAACTTCTCTTTCCTCGGTTAACTTTCTCTTTTAGTGCTTGGTAACTGTCAACTTAGTGTACTTAATATGTTCTCCATGTTTGGTAACTGTAGGCGCTTAGTGTAGTGTTTGTACTTTACCAAATTCACTTCCTTGCTCGATGTACATTACTAAATAGTCAAATATTTTATTTTCTCCTTTTCATTGATTGAATCTTCTGACTCATATGACTTTGCCTTAACTAATGACAAAAAAATATCCATAGAGATAACATTAAACTCTTGCAAAATCACCATCCATTTTCCCCTTCTCTCACATAATTCATTTTGCATCAATAGGGATTTAACTACTACATCTAGAATAATACCAAATACTTTACTTCTCAAAATGTAATGCTGAAATTTCTTCTTATCTTTCACCAAGGAAAAATACTATTTATCCAAATTCGGGTATCTTATCTCAACATTCTTAAGAGGACAGCTCATGAATGCAATTTGTGTTTCATTCTCACCATCTTTATTTTGAGTGAGGATCCTTGTCCATGAATCATCTGAATAAAATGAGTACACCTTAAAAGGTATAGTATAATCTGGGCTAGCTAGGATGAGTTTCATGGCAATGATGGTCTTGATTGCTTCTAATACCTTCTTGACTGGGGTTGCCCACTCTATTTCAAAACCTTTGCAAAACCACTTATGAAATTTCTTATGAAATTTATCTTGCCAAAGAATGATTTGAGCTCCTTCTTTCTATTAGGTGGGACCAACTTAAATATAGATTCCACTTGATCTGGGTTGATGGATATCTCCGCTTCTAAGATTACATGGCCAAGAAGCCTCCCAACTGTGACTCCAAATACACACTTCTTGGGGTTGAGAGAGATCCCATAATATCTACACCTTTTGAGTACCTTACATAATTCATCTATATGGTCAGTTCAGTCTTTTGAAAAGACTATCAAATCATCCATATAAGTGATGATATATTTATCAACTAACTGTCTGCACCTTTTGAGTACCTTACATAATTCATCTATATGGTCAGTTCAGTCTTTTGAAAAGACTATCAAATCATCCATATAAGTGATGATATATTTCTCAACTAAAACTTTAAAGGCAATATCCATTTCTCTTTGAAAGGTCGCTCCAATATTGATCAAACTGAAAGGTATCCAAAAATTAGAAATTGTTCCCCATTTAGTGGTTAACGTTGTATTTAATCTATCTTCTTCTTGCACCATTACCTAATTATACCCTGAATATCTATCCAAGAATGATATCATTTGCAAACTATTCACCACCTGTAACACCTCATCTAGGGATGGCAATGGGTAATTATCTTTCTAGGAGGCTCGGTTTAAATTATATAAGTCAAAACATAGCCTTATTTCCATGCTCTTTTTCCTCAGAGGAACTAATTTTGTGACCCATGTAGAGTGTCAGATTGGGAAAATGATTTTTGCATCCAACAATTTATAAACTTATTTTGTATAAGTGGTTCCATCACAAGATTGACTGGCCTCTTCCTCTGCCAGAAAGGCTTGGCATTTGGCTTCATTATATGTTGTACACTATGACCGAGGTTTCATAAGTTTTCAATTCTTCATAACTCCATGCTATGACGTTTTGATATATTTAGCAAGGAGTTTTACCATCCTTCTCTTTTCATCCTCCATGCCCACCTTCTTGATGTGAA
Source organism: Thuja plicata (assembly GCA_018584345.1). NCBI lineage: Eukaryota > Viridiplantae > Streptophyta > Pinopsida > Cupressales > Cupressaceae > Thuja > Thuja plicata. Next base: position 1,131,376 of record MU226832.1, on the reverse strand, counting down.
ATTCTCTCAGGTCATCATAAGTTCCCAGATTATATATCTCACATTCATCACCTCTAGACTCTGGGTATGGTCTTCTCTTGCAAGTGATTCATCTTTGTTAAATATCCTTTCTAATGCTACCATCTCCTTGGGAATAGCATTAGTTTTTAGATTTACAATTATGTGATCATCTTCCTCTTTGGATTCCTCTAGTTCCTCATCAAAGACTTGTTTTTAAAACACTCTTGTACTCATGATGAATTTAAGGATACATTGATCATCTTCAAATACTTGAAAATTGGTAATGTTGTTAGGAATCGCTGGGGCAGAAACCAATTTGACTAAGAACCATTTCAATATAGATATTTCCATGGGGTGTAGTGAACTAGCAAACATTGCAAGCACATAAATGAAATAATTCCTTCTCCTCTAAATAGTATTGATGTTGAATGCCTTGAAATCCTTAATCAAATCTCAAACATGGTTCTAATAAGCTATCAGCCTTTTGTTATTGCACAAATATTGGCTGGGAACCAGCTTGACGATCAACTGTGATTCTCCTTCCACCACGAGAGATGTGATTTTATTTTCATGCGCCATAAGGAGACCACAAAACAATGCCTCATATTCTACCATATTTTTAGTACATAGAAATTACAACATATATGCAGCATAAAAGGACTTACATCTTGGATTTATTAATTCAATGCGAACCCCAAGTCCTTGCTTACACTTAGAGTCATCAAATCTCAACTTCCATACCTAGTGTTTCTTAGCAGGCTATGATTTAAGCTGAGGTTTGGTTTGAGTTATTGATATCTCCAGCTCTAAAGTGTGGTATGAGGAATTCCTTGATAGAGTTTGGATTTTAGTAGGGAAGATCTTGTTAAGATCAGGGTCCTAGATATGATCATTTTCCACTTGGATCTCTTTTCCTTTTATTTACTTCAACTTAACATCTTTAGGTGGTTGGGATTTCTCATAAGACAGTAGGAAACCATCATTTGATGAACTCCATTCACTATACATGCTATGCGTGAGAATTTTACTAACTGAGTCTTAGTCTTCACCCTCTACTTAAACCATTATTTGGGGCGTATAATTTGGTGGTGAAATACCCTCGGCTGGCGAAGCATCACTGAGAGTGTCCAATGAAATACTCTCATCCCTTGGTCCTAGATTGAACTTGTCTATTCAGTTGGGTGATTTGAGTCAACACCCTTGATAGTGCATCTTGGCAACTTGTGCATGTGAATTCAAAATGACCCAAGTGGTGCAATCAGTAATATCCTAGCAATAATAGTATGTTAGGATCTACACCATGACACAAATGTTTCAAGTTTTTGGTCATATTTTTAATGAAGTCCTTAAATATTTCTTCATCAACCTAAAACTCTTGTAAGCCTTGCACGTAATATCATTGGAACCATCAGTCTCCTTGATTTGGAACATGAGGATTTTTTCCAATTGATATACCCCCAAATCTGATAGGGTGAACAACACTTCATTTGTGGAGTTGTAATATGTAATCATCTTCTTAATCTTAGGTTCAACATCAATCTTGATTTGGTTATTTAAGCCCTTTTAGGATAACCATAGCTTAGTGAAATTGGTAGATCCAACCTCTCAAACTCTTGGTCCATTCTCTACTCAACAACATCCTGCAATTTTTAGGGATGTCAATAACATGTATGTCAATATATTCTTGCACCCTTGGATCGGGAATAAGTTGAATATGCACATCTTTCAACACATCAATAACCGTGACCTCTTTTTTATCCAACTATATCACCACTTTGTTCATGGTTTGAGGAACCATCCCTAACTTTTGGCAGATAGAGAGTGGCATAACATTAGATGAAGCCCCTAAATCGATCAAGTAGTTGTACAATTTTTTACCAAATATACATAGACTCAATATGAATGGAGGCACCTCCAACTTATCTTAAAACATTAAAGGGAATGCCTCTAAATATTTCACATTTGATGTGGGAGCTCATTTTTTGTTAGATGTTGTACTTCATTTAGAATGGTCTAAGGAATTCAAGAGTGCTTCCCTTTGAGAAGGAAAACCTTGTAACATGTCAAACATTGAGATATTCACCTTTGTCCTTTTAAGTTCCTCAACAACACTATACTTATCACTTGACCAAGCTAAGTTTCTTGCCATAGTGAGTACACTCGATAGTGATTAAGCAACAATATTTGGCCCCTTTGGGTGCATTTTATTATTTCTATCCTATGGATCTGGTGAAGTTGGTTGCATCCTTGGGAGAATACCATCGGTCAAAGATTCTTTTTAGCTTCTCAATTTATAAGTGCTTTGGTTGTTATTCTAGAATGTGTGAACCTTAGAGTATTCAAGCTCATTTTCCCTTTGGAATGGAAACATAATTTATTTCTCATGTATATTATTGTGAGAACCTTCCCCTATCTTAGGTTCATAGGAATCAAACAAAATTGAATTGAATTGAATAGGTGGGCCATCAGAGCTCTGAGGTTTCTGATTACGCATATCATTTATGTACCCATGTTGTTATTTTGGCATTGCACCTTTAGTTCCTACAAAGATAACATCAGCAAATTCATACACATTAGTATTATCAATAAGAATAATACCATTGTTGGGTTGGATATTCAAAGGTCTGTTGGGTCTCTACTACCCAAATCCTCTATCTTGTGTGTTATTGATGTAATTGCTATAACTTCAATTTTCATTATGAGGATAAGAATTTGTGGCAACAATATGTCTTTGGTAATTTCCTTGGTTTTGAGACAAATTGAGTTTCATCTTAGTGAGCTTGTTGGTCAATTGAAACAAATTATTTTTCACAAAATCTAACTCAGACACTAAGTGATTATCATGCTCACTGGGAGGTACAGTTTGTTGCTCAAAAAAATATGTCTTATGGGCCTCATAGCCTAGATATGTGATAGATGATAGTGGGACAATGAGCTATAGGGGTGGTACAAGATTGAGCAATAAGGTATGATTATTTAAGTCATGGTTAATGTATGGGAATTTTTTCATAGTGGAAGTGTTTCCAAATGATAGTAGGGTACCAAAATTTCCACTAGCTTATGGATCCATCTATTGCATGAAAGTGGTGGCTTCATTGTGTACCTTTTATAACTTATCTATATCTACTGTTGGAGGCCTTCTTAAGAAAATTGCAGTCAATGGATCTAAGGCTCTTAGGTACACTTGTATGGAAGCAGGTGTAGGGACCGTGTAAGGAGCTTCAATATTTTGGTGCATCTTGTGGAAATGATGGTTAAACATAGAAATAGAATCATTTGACTCTTTTTTAGCTGAGATGAACTGGTGATGGAGATTAGCAGGATCCATTTAGAGTTTAAATTTATTTAGAAATTTGGTCTCAAAATCAACCCACGTGGTGATAGATCCTCTAGCCAAATTTAGATACCAGTTGTAGGAAAACTCACCAAGTGTTTATGGAAATAAGTAGCACATTACATCATAATGCATAATTTTCATTTGGTTACATATTTCTTTAAAGGCATGAAGGTGATCTTCTTTTGTCTTGGATTAATCATATAAAAACTTGGTGCAAAAATTCTCAAAATTCTTAGGCAACTCAAGGCTTCATTCGGTTTGTTTATCCTCTCAATGAGTTCTCTTTCATATCTCAACTCATTTTTTAGTTGATTGTTCTCTGATCTCATATATGTAATTTCTATTTATTTTTTGTTTACCTCTTGATTTGCAAATAACAGTTGGTTGACCATGTCCAACTGATTATTTGTGAGCTTCTACACATCACTTGTCCTTTCATCAAGTCTAGTAGCCATCTATTTCTTATCTTCTTTTGACATTGTCTTTTCTTCCTCAGCTTTCTTCTTCTAATCATTCACCTCACATAGTGTTATTGATTGAGTTTCATTTTCTATCTTTAGACTTTTGACTCATTCTTTCAGTCTTTTGTTCTTCTCCAATAGATCTGAAATTGCTACATTACTTTCTTTGGAATCTCCATTGTCAAATAGACCTTTAGTGTCTTCTTCTTTATATGGATTGTCATTTAGGTGAGTTGTAAATTATTTCATATCCTTTAAGGATTTACTCAATTCTTCTCTTGATATCTTAAGCTGTTGCAGTGCCAGCTAGATATCAATCTTCTGAATCTCCAAGATCTTAACTCTCAAGTGGTTAGACTTCTTCTAAGAGAACAATGCTCTGATACCAATTGTTGGAAGTCTAATATGGGAAATCTGTATATAGAGGGGGGGGGGGGGGAANTGTATATAGAGGGGGGGGGGGGTGAATCAAATCTATAAAAAATTTACACTTCTAAAACAAACTGATTCAGTATGTAAACATAAACATAAACTGAAATGCTATAATAGCTCTAACATCTAATCACATCCATAATGAACACATAACACAAAGAGCTTCTAACCTAGAAACCCTTTAAAACTAAAAATGGGGTGGGGATGACACCCACAAATATTCACTACTACAGTAATAAAGTGTGCCTATTAGGGCTAAAAATTTTAATCACTTTAGATGATCTATCTTGTGAGGGGTTTTCCATGTCAATAGCTTACAAACTTATACTATCTACCTTGTTAAAGGATTTAAACTTACAACTAAGTAAGAAATCTATTAAGAGATTTACAAAGGCCTGTTAGGACCACTCTGTTAAGATATTTACCCTAATTCACTTGTTAGAATGTATCAGCACCTGATCCTTTAGTCTGCACTTTGAATGCTAATAAATGATCTCCTCTTTCCAACTCTTAACTAATCTCTCAATCTGATAAATATCTTTACTGTCCTTCACTACTCTGCTTGGTCTCTCTGTCTGTTCTATGTTTTAGATATGCAAAACATGCATACACACTCAATCTCTTATCTTTACATCCACATCCACACATTCTTAGGTTAGGGTTTGAAACATTCCATATATAGACAACTAATGAAACATCCAGATCAAGATCAATGATCTAGGTTCATCACTTTTTTTGCTTAAGCATCCTTAATTTTGATTGGTTGCATTGCTTGCATAGGGATCAATGATCTCAGAAGTAACACATAATTAATGCATTAAATATATTCAAAAATCATTAAACTATTTATAGAAGTTGGCCAAAATGGTTTACCTAAGTGTTTGTGTCATTCCAAACACATATATCAAAATTATATCACTCGACATATGTAAAATCTAATGCTTGGTCAAAACTGTCACTCGACACTAACTGTCTATGCAACTCGGCAATCATTCTACTTAGAAACTACTGAGTACTCTGTGACCACTGGCTTGTTTGGAAATGACTACTTCTTGGTCAATACTTAATATTTCATGACATTTCTCAGCCTTAGTGGGATGGCTAAGTCACAGTGATGACCGACCAACCTGCCTTGATTTTGACTAAGTGTGTGACACTAATAGACAACAAAACTTGGAGATCAACAAGGAGGTTAAATATTAACATGGAGGGGAGTCATTAATGGATTTAATGAAAGGGATGTCTTGGTATTGATTAGGAATGGTATCATGAGGTGGGTTAAGGAGGATAAGTGGATATTGATATTGATGCCAGAGCATCTTGGGTCATTTCCAATCCTGCTCAACCAAAAAAAAGATGTTTACTTTTGCTTTATAGTTTGTCTTCTGTTGCTCAGGTATGCTTTACCAATAGATTTCGGTGATCTCTTTACTAGTGGGTTTTATGATTCTCAGGTATGTTGTTACCAACATATTTTGGTGATCTCTTTATCGACGGGTTGTCTGATGCTCGGGTAGGTCTTACCAATGGCTACTAATTTTTGGTGATCATCATCCCGAGATGTTTTATCCTGATCTAGATGACTTCTACATTCAATTTCCATTGTTGAATTGGTTTGGGGTCTCTCATTGGGATCTGTATGGACCTAAATCTGGGTCTCTCTTATGGATTTGAGCATCGACCTCTTTGGTGGACTCTTGTATATATTATTTTGTTTGTTCTTAGTTTAGGTATCATTCTTAGAGATAAGAAGAAAATGTTTAGATATCGAGATAGAAGGTTTGTGAACTCTTTTGTATGAAGATCTTATTGTAATTCATTAAATATTTGGATGAAATAGGGAAGGACTTACAGCCTGACATGTAATGATTTTGATCAATTAATGGAAAAGGATCTCTGTGTTTTATTTTCTCACTGTATGTTGTTGTTTCTGTATTGTCTTGGAAAGCTGGTTAGGTAGTTGGGACTGCCCTTGGCTCCTTCTCCTTACCCTCCTTGCATCAGGTGGTATCAGAGCATTGGTTAGATCTAAGTTCCTTCTTGTAAACCCTAACCCTAGTTGGTATTGTTATAGGGTAGAAGATTACAATCTGACCTACGATTATCGATGGATTCAAGATGGTTTGTGGGAGAGGAAATGCACATCTAGGTCTAGATGATATGCTTCGATAGATGGCTGCTAGATTGGAAGCTGTTGAGATAGCCCAACACAGAGGAAGACATATTGAGGATGTTAGTGATGATGAAATTGAAGAGGTTCAAGGTGAAGCTACACCTGCAGCTATGATGAATCAGGAAGAAGAGTGATTCCTGAGAGCTTTGACAAGTTTGAAATACACACCTTAGTTTAATCCTCCTGAGTATAGTGGAAAGTTGGATTTTGATGAACTAATTGACTAGATAACTGAAATGGAAAAGTATTTTGAATATGAAAATGTAGCAGAGGATAAGAAGGTCAAGATTGCAAGCACAAAGTTGAAAGGATGTGCATCCCTATAGTGGGAACATCTACAATTGGATCAGAAGAAGAAAGGTAAAGACAAAATCAAGGTATGGGACAAGATGGTAAAAAAATTGAAGGGAAAGTTTCTACCTTGTGATTATCAGATTAACATAATCTGGCAAATGGAAAGTTTGAAGCAGAAAGAAAAATTAGTTAGGGACTACACTGAAGAATTCTATAGATTGTACATCATATCTAGACATGTTGAAGATGAAAAGGAAAGAGTAGCAAGATACCTGAATGGCTTGAGAAGTTCCATACAAGATGAAATCAGTTCTTTCAAGATGGAAAGCATTGAGGAGGCATACCAATTTTCCCTAAAAGATGAGGAGAAGTTGAATAGAAGATATGAACAAAGACAAAGGGGCAGAGGAGGTAGATTCCCTAGAGGAAAAGGTAGATCTCATGGTGAGAACAGTAGATCTGAACCAGACAAGTCAATTTCAGAGAAATCTCAAGACAAAGGAAAGACTAAATGGAAGGGTGGAAATTCATACCAAGGAAGAGGTAATTACTCTAGAGGTGGTTATAACAGAAAAGGGTTCCAAGTAACTTGTTACAATTATGGAGAAGAAGGACATAAATCCTTTGAATATACACATGCAAGCAAGAAAGGGAGTAGTAGTAGAAATGCATTGGTACAAGGGGAGTCACCAAATAAAGCTGAAAAGGAAGGAAATTTCATGATCTGAAGGATACTATGGAGTGAGAAGGATAAGAAAGATCCTATTAGGAAAAAAAAATTTCAAGACTAGATGTAGAGTTGCAGACAAAGTTTGGAAGGTAATTGTTGACAGTGGAAGCTCAAAGAATCTGGAATCTGAGGAAATGGTTGCAAAGTTGCAGTTGGAGAGGATGAAACATATGAAACCCTATCAGATCTCATGGATCAAGGATGAACATACATTAATGGTGAGTGAACAATGTTTTGTGAATCTAAAAATTGGAAAATATTATGATAAGGTGTTGTGTGATATTATGCCTATAGATTTTTGTCATATTTTGTCGTGTAGACCTTGGCAATATGATAGACATGCTATACATGATGGAAGATTGGATATATATTCTATTTGGGTTGATGGTAAGAAGCAAGTTTTATTATCTTTGGTTGAAGAATCTATTGGTGAGATATGTACATCTATGAAAGTTTGTTTGATGGAAGGTAGATAGTTTGTTAAGGACTTGAAAAGAAATGATATATGTTATGCTTTGATTCCTAAGAAAAAGAGTAAGAACATAGAACATGACATTCCTACAGAAGTTGGAAATTTTCTCACTGAGTACAAGGAGATAATTTTAGATAATGTACCTAATGGTTTTCCACCAATGAGAGATATCAGTCATTGTATGGATCTGATTCCTGGAGCTAGTTTGTCAAACAAAGCACCACATTGTTTAACACCTACTGAAAATGAAGAACTTAACTGACAAGATCATGAATTATTGAACAAAGGTTTGATCTGAGAGAGTTTGAGTCCATGTGTAGTACCTATTGTATTGGAACCTAAGAAGAATGGAGAATGGAGAATGCGCACTGATTCCAGAGTAATTAATAAGATCATAGTAAAGTATAGGTTTCCTATACCGAGAATGGATGACATAATGGATTGTTTGAGTGGAATAAAGTATTTCACCAAAATTGATTTAAAGAGTGGATATCATCAGATCAAATTTAGATAAGGTGATGAATGGAAGACTGCTTTCAAAAAAAAGGAAGGTTTGTATGAGTGGTTGGTTATGCCCTTTGGTTTAACTAATGCATCGAGTATATTTATGAGACTAATGAATGAAGTTATGAAGAAATTCTTGAATAAGTGTGTGATTGTATACTTGGAAGATATTCAGATATTTAGTAAGACTAGAGAAGAGCATTTGGTGCATATAAGGCAAGTGTTGCAGAGATTGAAAGAGGAAAAGTTGATGATTAATCTGAAAAAATGTTCCTTCATGAAAGAAGAGCTTATGTATTTGGGGTTTGTGATTTCAGCTGATGGTTTGAAGATGGATCCATAGAAGGTTGAAGCTATACTGAGTTGGCCTACACCTGAAAATGTCATTGAGGTGAGATCATTTCATGGATTGGCAAGTTTTTACAGGAATTTTATCAGAAATTTTAGTTCTATCTGTAATGCAATGACTGAGAAAATGAGAGGAGACAAAAGAGAATTCAAATGGAAACATGGAGCTGATAAGAGTTTTGAAGATTTGAAGTTGAATGTTGTTGAATTACCTATATTAGCATTACCTGATTTGAATAAGGTATTTCAAGTTGAATGTGATGCAAGTGGAAGTGCAATTGGAGCTGTGTTGACTCAAGAAGGTAAACCTATTGCTTTCTTAGTGAGAATTTGAATGATACAAAGAGAAAATATTATTTCTATGATCAAGAGTTCTATGCTATTGTGCAAGCTATGAAGAAATGGAGACATTATTTGATGTTGAATGAATTTGTGTTGTATACTGATCATAAGGCCTTACAATATTTGGGTAGCCAGAATAATTTGAATCAGAGACATGTGAAATGGGTAGAGTATTTGTAGATTTTTACATTTGTGATTAAGCATAAGAGTGGAGTTTCTAATAGATTTTTTGATGCATTGAGTAGAAGAAGATCTTTGTTGACTGAAATGAGAATTGAAGTTCTTGGTTTTGATGATATGAAGAATTTGTATGAAAGTGACCCTGATTTTTCAGAGCAGTGGAGATTATGAAGAGAACCTAATTCAAATAAATCAAGTAAGTAGGAAGAATATTTCATTCAGGAAGATATGTTGTTCAAAGGTATTTAGTTATGTATACTGAGAGGTTAAATGAGAACTAATTTGATAAAAGAGAAACATAGTAGTGGATTGGCTAGACACTTTGGTATTGATAAGACATTGAGTTTACTGAAGGATAGGTATTTTGGCTTCAGTTGTATAAGGATGTTCAGAAGTTTGTAAGAAGCTATGGATTTTATCAAGTTACAAAAAGAGTAACTTAGAATACTGATTTGTATACACCAATTACTGTTCCTGAGAAACCTTGGAGTGATATCAACATAGATTTTGTTCTTGGCTTACCTAGGACAGCAAGAGGTTATGATTCCATATTTTTTGTTGTGGTATGATTTTCTATAATGACACATTTCATACCATGTAAGAAAACATAAAATGTAGTACACTTAGTAGTTCTTTTCTTTAAGGAGATTTCCAGATTACATGGGTTACCGAGGACTATCATCTCGGACCGAGAATGTAAGTTTGTTAGCTATTTTTTTAGAACACTTTGGAAGAAGTTGGATACTGAGTTGAAGTTTAGTTCTACATTTCATCCATAGACTAATGGACAAATAGAGGTTGTAAACTGAAGTTTGGGTAATTTATTGAGATGCTTAGTTGCGGACACACCAAGTAATTGGGATTTGATGTTGGCACAAGCAGAATTTGCATACAACAATTCAGTGAACAAAAGTACTGGAAAGACACCTTTTGAGATTGTTCATGGCACACAAACAAGAGGTATATCAGAATTGAGAGATATTGTTGGAGAAGAGAAAAGAAGTGTAGAAGCAGAGGAATTTGTAGAATTTATGAAGACATTGCATGAATATGTAAAATAGAAGCCGGAGAAAAGTAATCAGAAATACAAAGATAATGCAGAAAGATCAAGAAGACAAAAAATATTTGAATTTCATGATCCAATTATGGTTCATTTTAAGAAAGAAAGATTTCCTATTGGAACACATGGTAAATTGAAGATGAAATTTGCTCGTTTCAAAATATTGAGAAGATTTGACAGTGGAAATGCTTATGAAGTTGAATTACCTGATCACATGGATATATCACCTATATTCAATATTTCAAACTTGTATGAATATCATGAACTTGATAAAGAAGTGACAGTACCAAGTGATTATCCTAAGAAGCAGATAGAGGAAGTTGAAAAGATTTTGAAATAGAAAGTTGGTAGAAGCACAAAAGGAAAGGAATACATGGAATATCTGGTAAAGTGGAAGAACATACTGATTGAGGACTCATCTTGGATTTCTCAATCTAAGTTGGATTCATTTCAGGTTGGACCTGATACATGATTCAGGGAATCATTTCTTGTAACCCCAGGTGTTTGATGCAGGAGCATCTTAGGTCATTGACAATCCTACTCAACCAAAAAAAAGATGTTTACTTTTTCTTTATAGTTTGTCTTATGTTGCTCAGGTATGCTTTACCGATGGATTTTGGTGATCTCTTTAATGATGGATTTTATGATGCTCAGGTATGTTGTTACCAACATATTTTGGTGATCTCTTTACCAATGGGTTGTCTAATGCTCGGGTAGGTCTTACCTATGGTTACTGATTTTTGGTGATCATCTTCCTGAGATGTTTTATCCTGATCTGGCCAACTTCTACATTCAATTTCCATTATTGAATTGATTTGGGGTCTCTCATTGGGATCTGTGTGGACCTAAATCTAGGTCTCTCTTATGAATTTGAGTGTTGACCTCTTTGGTGGACTCTTGTATATATTCTTTTGTGTATTCTTAGTTTAGGTATCATTCTTAGAGCTAAGAAGAAAATTTTTAGATATTGAGATCGAAGGTCTGCGACCTCTGTTGTATGAAGATCTTATTGTAATTCATTGAATATTTGGCCAAAATTGGGAAGGCCTTACAGCACAACATGTAATGATTTTGATCAATTAAAAAAAAAGGATCTATGTGTTTTCTTCTCTTACTATGTGTTGTTGTTTCCACATTGTCTTGGCAAGATGGTTAGGTAGTTGTGAGTGCCCTTGGCCCCTTCTCTTTACCCTCCTTGCATCAAATATGGAAGGAGGGGATCTTCATATGGGAAGGTGTCATAAGATGGAGAGGTTTCATAATATGGAGGAATATTTAGATCTAGAGGAGAAGAGGAATCCCTATTAGCATTATTTGGAATAATGTATTGACATGTTTGGACTTGTCAGGGTGATGTGATGGAGGAGATGGAAAATTCACCTTGGGTGGATAGAAAGATGGGAGGCTTAGGGGAATTAAATGTGTCTTGACTTGGACAGGATGGTGGTGAGTGTAGGACTTGAGGGGATTGCACAACTTGATTTAGAGGTTGGGATATATAATTCTCTACTAGTCCTTGGATCAAGTCAATGAAAAAGTTATTGTGGGATTGGGAAGATGTAGGCTTTGGAGGATTGTGATAATGTGGAGGATTAGGATTATGGTTTTGGAAAGTAAGATTAATGTGTAGGAGATTAGGTGGAGGATTGAGATTGGATGGGAGGTGAGGATTATGGGTTTGGACAAATGGGGAAGGACATATGTCTTGAAATGAAAATTTATTCTTTTGACCCCCATTTTTCAAGCTAAGAATAATGTTTCAAAGTTATTCAATCTCTTGGGAAAGGTGGCTATGGAAGAAATAATGTGTTCGTGAGGGCTAATGAGATGAATTTCCCCTATCAGAGGTAGAGGAAGGATAAGAAATGGTAGATTAATTGGGATTGAATATAATTTGTTGTGGTTGAATGGATGGGGATATTGTAGATGGATATGGAGTTATAGGATTGACTTGGTGAATGGGTTGAGGTGAGAGATATGAATAGTTAAGGGTTGGGTAATTGTGAGGCATGTATAAGTTGGATGGATGTAATTGATAGGTTGGTTGAGTTGGAGGTATGGTTTGAGGATTAGGGTTTAGCATTTGAAAGTCCTCAACCATTTTGTGAAACCAATCCATATTCTTGATGCTTAGATGAGGGATTTTGGATTTGGATTAGAATATGATGTGGAAGAATATATGGATTAAGAAGGGATGAATTAAAATATTTGATGATGGATGAAATGTGAACTTATGACTAGGAGAAGGTTTGGACTTTATTTTGATTGTGAGGACAGGGCCTCAAAGATGTTGGATGTGAGGGAAAGGCCTCAATATTTGATTTGATGTTAATTATGAGGGAAGGGCCTCAAGGTTGGATTTGATATGATTTTGATGATTTGATGAAGGTTTTGGATAACCTTAGTGAAATAAGATCCTATAAAGAATAATGATTTTGATATGCATGATATCTTTCTCCTACTTGGGATAGACTTATGATCTCAAGAAAAATAGGACATGAGTAATTAAATTAATCACTTAAGATAGACAATGTTCTTAAGATATAATATCTAATTAGGGTCTTGATTAAGAATGAGCATCTTAATGACACTTTGATAGAGTCCAACTGGATGATAGTTATCCTAAGTCAAAGTTTTAGAAGAATTTAATGCAATGTGAAAGACTAGATTGATGAAATGATGGAGGAAAAGGTCTGATTTAGGAAAATTTACTTGATGGACCTCTAAGAAACTGAAAAATGATGGATTTTGGAAAATTTTGGTAAGACACTATTTTAAGATGTAGACATTGATTCTCAGATGCAGATGTTATTTTGCAAAGATGTGAGTTTTAGGTCAGAAATGATGATGTAGGATTTTGACTGATTTTGGACTATTTTAGGTCAATTTGTTTATTGGAAAGAACTAATTTTCAACATACATCAAAGACATTTACTATGCTAAGTATACCTTGACTCATATTTTGTGCATAACTGATAGTTATTAAAGACACATGTCTGAAAATAGTCTTGCAAGGGACAAAGCAACCTTGCAGGAGACAAGCAATTGTGACTTTAGGGACTATAATACAAATTTGATATTTTGTTTATGTATGTTCAAGTGACTCTTTCATGCCACCTATTTATTTATGTAGTTTAATAAAATGAAGTCAATATAGATAGTAGATAACTTAAGGAATTGGATTCACATGAAATATTCTAGGCCCATTTCTTAGTAGTCCTTCGGCTCACACAACAGTGTCACCCCTGGAAGGGTGCTCATGTTTTTGCCTTTTTCCAGGTTTTATTATCATGCTACAAAGATCTCTTTCACAACATAATACCCTAGGACACATATGACGGGAATCTTGGAAGGAGAATCTTCCCTTTCCACTATAATAAGTAATCATTCAAAGGTGAATCAGGTAGGCTACTAATTAATAGTTGCTAGTAAGATCCATGGCATCCCCCCAATAAGTTTTTACATGTGTGAGACACTATCGTCCACACACAACGCTAAGCTTGGTGGGATTGAGACAATTTTTTGTTTACCGTCCCATTTCTATATTGGTTGAGGTATTTAACAGTTTGAGGTCATCCTCTAAAGGGGAAGAGCACCCTCTAAACATGCCTCTCTAGAAGCTAGATTAAGCTAAAATTTCCCTTCACCCAAGTTTTGAAAAGGTGAGGGGAGAGGATACAGATATAGTTTAATCATAACATCATATAAATTAAGAGATATATCTAATGACAAATAGCTCGAAAGAAGTGTTGAAAAATAATTCTTCAAACACACCAAGAAGAGTTTATTTTCCAAATTGAACCTAATTAGAACAACTAAGTGTTTTATACCTAATAAAAAGACACAATAGTATGGTTAAGCATTCAAGTTCAATTTATTTCCCACACATTAAGAAGGAAAGCATGTAAGAAAGGTGTGATTTTTTTTCCTTAAGTTGTTGAAGATTTTGTGATGTTCATTCCCTTATGCATTCAAGATTGGGTGTGGTTAATTCCTTTAAGGTACATGCATTCAAAAGCTAATGTTTAAAGAATACAAATTCATTCCCAAAATCAATTAAAATCAAAGGAAACCTACATGAAAATATTAGTAATCTTAAAGTCTTCAACCCTGAAATGCTACAAAAAGACAAATAGATTAGTAACACTTGAAACCAGAAAAAATAAAAGGTTTTTTTGTGAGAGGGAAGAGATAGAAGGTTACAATCAATAGTCCACTAGAATCATGCTGGAGACAATATGTTGATTCCTAAAATTCATCAAAGTTTGAAATTTCCTAAAAACCTTAAAAAATAGAATCTTTATCTTAACTCCTATGAAGCTGAAACCACTCTCAAACATCCTAAAAGTATATTCATAAAATGTAAAGTATAATAACTTATACTTAAATGTTACATTTTATTATGGTCCTGATGTTGAAATTCGCCTGTTAAGGCCTAAAGGCCACACAAAACTCCTCAAGAAACCACCCAAAAGATACCCATATGCTAGAACTAGTTTGAAAATCAAACAAGGTGAAGGCAATAATGACAAGTCGTAGAAGCAAATCTGCACACACGCCAGTCTTAGAGCACAGATGATGATCTACACAGATGAAAAACTCATAGCGCAAACAAAAATCTGCATAGATGACAATCTCGGAGTGCAGACGATAGTGTGTGCATATGAAAATCTCAAAGCGCAAATGACACTATATAATCATAGACAATGATCCACAATTTCAGCGTGTGAATGATGAGTTTTTGAAAATTTGAAAAGAAGTTTAGGGATGTGGGTCCCACCAGGTGTGCCAAAATGTGTATAATGAAAACCTACCTGTGTGGAACAAGATCAAACATGCAAAATTTAGTTATAAATCAATCTAATCTACACAATTCATAAAACTTACAACTACATAATGGCTTCCAATATAACCTTCGATGAGCCAAACAAGTGCAACCATGACTTGTTGATTTTCTCTTATAGAGGAATGTGGGTGTGCTCTCCCAACAAAAAATATAAATTCCACTTGATTAATGATGATAAATGATCTTAAAGATGTAAAACTAAATGAAGTGATATTGAATGAACTCAAGGACTAGTTATGTAGAACTAGCCTTGAGCTTTCAATGCAAATGCAAGGAGTAGATGTCAATTCATTGAAAGATCCTAATGAGTAATAAATGCATACTAAGAACTAAAAATGAGATGCAACTACCATGTTGAATGCAAACAACTACAAAAAAATTTAGTCATAAATCTCTAAAAGAATGTAAAATAGCTCTAAGCGCAAAAGAGCATGATAAGTTTAATATGTAAATGACAGAGGATTTCCAAGGAGTGAGGCCTCCTATTTATAGATTTTTGGAGGGCTTGGATGAGGTGGATCTAATGTGGCATTCACATAGATTCCAAATGGGATAAAGAGGTGGTCATGCAAGAGGGAGAGTTTCTCACACACGTGTGAGAAACTCTTGAAAATGAGAACTCAATGATAAGTGTAAGAGGGCGGGAGACCCAAATTGAGTCAAATGTTGAGCATATTCAAAAGAGGAAAGGGGAGACAAGATGTAAGACAAATGGATAGGGAAATTTTAGGCAAAGGGAAGGGGAAAATCCCATAGGAGGGGTGCTGACACATGTGACCACCATTAGGAGGTTAATTGTTGTAGGAATTATAAAATTAGTTTAACTAATCTAAGATTAATTAGAGTAGGCTTAAGGGGGATAGTGATGGACATAGTTAGGAATCTAGGCTTTTTAGGTGGGTTTAGGATTAATCCAAATTAGATTTAGATTAATCATAGCTTAGTAGAATGTTATAATTTAGAGGAAATAAATAAATTAAAAGTTACTTAAAGGGGGATTTAATAGAGGGAATGTATTACATAAAATTTAATACATTTAGGGGGAAAGGTATTTAAATTAAATTTAGATACCATAGAAAATGAGCCAAATTTAATTAAATAAATTTAATTAAATAGGTAGGAGTTCATATAAAAAATATAATTAATTAATTAAAATTAACTATAATGGTATGGGAGAATATTAATTTAATTTAATTTAATTAATAAGAGTGATTTGGGATGTTTTTAGACATCTATAGGATGTGGTCATACATAAATTTTGTAAAAATATCCTGGGCATTCTTCCCCAATGTTAGAGGTTCTATATTAATTCATTGTTCTAGTTAATGACATACACGTGTCTTCAAGTTCAATATGTAGCCTGAAATTGAGAAAAAAGAGGAAAGCCCAAAATTGTTGAGAAATCACATTTTTCTTAGAAAGCTGGAATGTTTGGGTGTAGATTGATAGAATGGGCCATTTTTGGCATCTACAAAGTTTCAAATCACTTAAATATGCAAACAACAAGTTATCTCATTGTTTTCATCGATCAAGATCAAGTGTAGAGTTAACTAGAGGCATTCTTGGTGAAGAACCACTTTAACTCCACCTCAGTCCGAGTATGCAGGGCATATTTTGATGTCGAACATGCATTTTTTTTATGGTCTAATCGATGTAAATCTAAGTTATCATTTTATAGAATAGGTTTAGGAGTATTTTATTTGAGTTAAACTCCATTTCTAAATTTATTACACCATGGTTCGGCACCCATAAACCCTAATTATGGGATTCATCATTTTGAGATGTAAAATCCATATAATCTTAGCTGGGTATTGTAATTAGGGTTGGAATTTTTGAATTAGAATGAAATTTACATTTGGCGTTGCATTCAATGTGTATTCAACTACTATCTATACGAAATTGAGAAATTTATTTCTTCATATTCAAGAGCCAAGTGTATTTCTTATATGATTTTTCCTACGAATCAATTAGTTGGTGTTTGTTGTGATATATTTTTCTCATTGTGGTGAATTATTAGAGAGGATTTCATTATTTGTACTTCAGAATGAATTTGTCTTGCATATGCGCATATATGGTATGGCTTCACAATTTGATGAGTTCAGAGATATCTATAATCTATTAAATTTCTGTTGGTGATTGCATCTACTTGTTATGATCTATGAGTGTTCAATTTCGTATGTTTATGGGTTTCCTTTATCTAATCCAATATTTGATATGCGAGTGAGATTTTCCATGGTTTATGTCCATTATAATTCAATTTAGTTATTTTCTTAGATTCTCATTACCTTAATCTTTTGATTTTTTTGCAAACTTGGGTTAGAATAAAAATCATCATAGGAGTTAATTTAGACTGCATAGGTAAATTTGCAGGCATATACTAGCTTCAAAAATATATAAAAAATACAAAAGGTGTTATCAATTTAATTATTTTAAGCTTCTTCTAGATTTAGAACTAGCAAAGGCCTCCTTGTGTATTCACATTATTTATAGGCAAGTCTACACTCAGTTGTACCATGACTAATGAGAACCTTGGGAGTGACTTGTTTATTCTTTCAAGAGAGGGATTTTTATCAAATCTCCCTAATTCTACATCATCACAAAGCTCATAAAGACAAGGGAAAATCAAAGACCAACTCACTTCACATTTGATCCAAACCACAAGGCATAGATAATCAACAATTACCAATTGGCATCTTGCCTATTACTTCAATTTTACCTACAAATCAAAATTTTCCCCCATTCTCTCAAACAACCTTTTTTGCAAATGCTCAAAGTTTTCCATTATGCTTGGCTGCCTCATTACATGAGTTACCCAAAAATCCTGAGAAGTTCTGCACAAAATTTATGTATGGTGAATCTAGAACCACCAAAGATCACATATGTGCCTTGAAAGAAATTTTTAACCAAAAGGAAATAATTAACCAAGATGTGGCATGTTGTGTGTTCCCCTATACACTTTGTGAATTTGCATAAAATGGGTACCTCAATTTTCCTCAACGGTCCATCACAACATGGAAGGGGTTTGAAATCAAATTCCTAAATCAATTTAAGCACTATGTAGATCCTGCAAACATACATCACTATTTTGTATCATGGAGGAAAGAGCCCAATGAACCTTTGGCAATATTCAACCTTTGGTTTCACAAAATATATAAGAGTTTAAAGGCCCCTTACATCATGCCTATAGGTGATTCCATCCATGTCTACTTTAGAGCCTTAGATCCACTGAATACCATATTCCTCAAAAGACTCCCTCTTATAGACATAGACATGCTAGAAAAGATTTTCAATGAGGCTATAATATTTACATAATATATTGACACACAAGCTAGGGGGAATTTTGGTACTTTTCCATCATTAAGAAATTGTATAATAGAAAATAAGTTCCTAGCCATCAATCAGGCATTGGTGAACCATACTCCTTTACTGAACCAAATAACAACACCTCATCTCATTACCCCATCCCCAATAATAACGTATCTAAGATATGGAGCTCATAAAATAGTTTTATTTGAGAAAAATACGATATCTCCTAGTGATCCTGATAACCATCTTGCATCTAAGTTAGATGCTATGAAAAAGACTCTCTCACAGGTCACTAGTGAACTTACTAGGATGAAGCTCAATCAATCCAAAACCCAAAGTATATATCAGTAGCAATTTGCTACCCCAAATTCCTGCTCTCAGAATTCTAATTGAAACTACAATAATTATAATAATTATAACAATAATTATCAACAAAAAGGACTAGGACGGTAGAGACCCAGTAGGCCTTGGAATAATTTCCCTAACAATGGTAGTATACCCTTTGATAATGTAAATACATATTAATGTGATGATATTAATTTTTCCATATGTACATGTGCATACCAAAATGATGATGGGTATAGGGGTGACACCTACAATCAATCACCCCAAATCCCTGAGGACCCCTTGTCTAATTCAATTTTATGTTGTTAAACTCATACAAACCTGAAATAGGGGGATATTCAAATGACTCTTCTCAACATGATGAGTTTTTTTTCCAATTCTAGAATGAAAATGAACCAGAGTACTCAGAGATCCATTATTTTCAAAATAAAAATTGAAACAATTATAACCTAAGAATGAGGAAAGAACCTTTGACACATGGGACCCCTTTCGAAAGATGACTTGCTCTACAAGATCAATGAGCTAGAAAAATCCACCACCCCCAAAGGGCTCTCACCTTGTTATGTTGACACTGATAAATATACCCATCATGCTCAACAATCCTACATGGTCATCAGAGAAATATAGCATTGTGGAAGAACTAAAAAGGACTAAGGTGAATATTACAATGTATGATATGTTGCAAAGTTTCCCCTCACAAAGAGAGACACTCTTAAAATATTTCGATCATTCAAAGAAGAATACTTTGACAAGTAGCTCTTGGGACTGAAACTCAAACATGAATATTGTTGAAGCATTACCTACTATGTTCAAAGATAAGATGGAGGTACCACCATTTTTTTTTATTTTGTGCATTTTTTATAAGAATTTACATAATTGTTTGATTAACTCGGGAACCTCTTGCAATGTCATGCCACTCTCAATATGCCAAATTTTGGGGATGGTTCCTTGCAACTAATAGAGTGGTGATACAACTAAATAAAATAAAAGTAAAATTTACTAGTACCCTTAAGGATGTTCATATTCACTTAGTGGTTGATCCCAAGATTTAGGAGTACATTGATATACACATGGTTGAAATCCCAGAAACCTATGATGTGTTGTTGAGAAGAGAATAGATGAATTTTTGGAGAGGATGGCTCTCAATCAATTTCACATAGCTATGGTTACCATGGAAGGGACACAATAATCAGATCAAAATAGATGTTGTGCCTAAGCTTAAGAAAATGATCAATAATTATAATTATCTAAATGAAGTGTTCCTTACACAATTAGATTTAGGTGTGTACAAACTGGATAAGATATTTATGTTCCAGGTACAAGAAAAGGATGATTTCAATGACAACCCAGTACATGGACTACAAGAGTCTAGTTTTGACAAGGATGTCTTCCAAGATTTTGTAGATACAATAAATAAGAACCTAAATTAGTTGGTTGGTGATGTAGATCCAAATATATTGTTGTTACCTAAATATTGTTGCCTGCACAGTCAGAATCACTCTGAGTTTACATGCCCTTAATGTTAGGATATATTATCTATAGGTTTGATTCGCATGTATGAACAAAGACAAGGCGAGAACCCAAGTTTAGAAGATCTAATCCTGAGGGATGGCATGAATAATGAAGATACATCAAACACTGGGTGTCTACCACCATATCTAAAACCATGAATTCTTGACCAAGATGAGTTGAGATATCTTGAGGAATAGGTATATCCCTCAAGTGGTGAAGAATTTGAGAAGACATAATCACAAATAAGATAATTTTCCATTGAAGGAGATTCAAAAGGGAGTTCATCTAATCCTACCGTTGAACTTATTATACCTAGGACAACTCTTAGGTTTGAACCTAAGATAGGACCAAAAAAATAACATCAAGTGTAGAAATTATAGTTTGATGGCTCTAAGTGTAAGCAACGATCCAGAGTTGGAATTAAATTAATCAACCTGAGAGGTAAGTCATTCTATGTAGCATATAGGTTGTAATTTTTGTGCACCAATAATGTTGTGTAATATGAAGCATTGGTTCAGGGGCTTCTCATGGTGCATGAGAAAAAAAATTAAGGCTTTGTTCATAAAAGGTGACTCACAACTATTCATTAGTTGAGTTTGCAGTTAGTATTCATGAAATGATAAGAGATTGATGGGATATCAGAATTGAGTATGGGATCTGATAGAATACCTCAAAGCATTTAATATCAAATCAATTCCAAGAAGGAAGAACTATATTAAAGATGCACTCACATTGTCTACCAATTCATTGTACCCCATGGAGAAGTTGAGATTGAAAATATTTTTTGTTGAATTAATTGATTCTCTAACTATCCCAGATAACATCACAAAATTTCAGGTATTCCAAGATGACCAACATATATTGGAGTTGACCATATGTAGTGGTGTCTTCAAAAAGAAGATAATTGATGAAGACCAAAGAAAACTAGAAGGGTCGGATGATCAATGTATCCTAAACCTTAAAACCAATGCAATCCCTAAAGGTATGGTATCTCTTAAAATGATTTTTAATAAAGACAAATTAGAGAGTAAGACAAAACTAGAACTGGTATCAGGAGGTGATGAATGTGAGGTGTACAACCTCGACACTGAAGAAGACCCAAGAGAATTTTACATTGGTAAGGTTGGCACGGCTGAGGAATGGAACTTATGTTGTGAATCCTTCAAAAATATTGAGATGTCATAGATTAGAGTTATTAAGAACTTAATATGTATGATACTTAGATGATCATGCACAATATCCCACTAAAGAAAAATTCTAAACCATTCCATAAGGGACAAAGACCTGTTAATTACGTAGTTGAGCCACTAATTCAGAAGGAAATCCAAAAGTTGTTGGATGCCCAATTAATTTTCCCTATAAGAAACTCTACATGGTTCGCCAACATAGTTCCCGTCAAGAAGAAAAGTCAAGAATCAAACTGTGTCAATTTATTAAACTTGAACAAGTGCTCACAGAAAGATAACTATCCTCTTCAATCTATGGATGAAGTATTATAAGTAATAAATGAGTCACAAATGATTTCCTTTTTGGATGAATACTTAGGATACAACTAGGTTATGGTGTAGGATGAAGACAAGTTAAAGAAAACATTCACCACTAAGTGGGGAATCTTTTCCTACCATTGTATGCCATTTTTAAAATCAATTCTAGAGCTACTTTTCAACAAGAAATGGATGTAGCTTTCAAAGGGCTAGTGGAGAAATGTATCATAATCTACATAGATGACTTGAGTGTCTTTTCTAAGGTCAGGATTGATCACATTGATGACTTGCATTGGGTCAAAAGATGCAAGAGGCATGGAATTATATCATCTTAAATTATAAGCGCTTGTGTTCTCTACAATTTAGTGGTTTTTTAGCACCCTGCTTAATGTATTTGTATTATATATTTGCATTGTAACACCTTATAATTACATTAATGAACATATAAATAAAATTTGATCACTTTCCCTCTCATCTTTGTAAAAGTTGAGGTAGGATTTAATCTATATGCATCCTCATCTACTTTTTCCACTTTCACTTGTGCAAAAATCGAGGTAGGGTCTAATTTCTACGCATCCTTTATTTTCCTCCAATCACAAAATTCATTTCCCTGTTGGGCCTTATCTTGGGTAATTTCAAGATTTGAATACATGTATCCTCAATTTTCCCACTTAACTTTCCAGTTCTCCCCAAAGCACTTAACATCTCCTGGATCTTGTAGCTTTACCTTGAAACTAACACCTTCTAGTTATAGGTCAAACCTAGTTTGACCTATACCTCAAGGGTTCAAATTTGATGGGTTTTGGGCCAGATGTAAGGTTTTTTTTTTAATTTTTCCCAAACAATGATGCCAACCTTTTATGATCTGGATCCTAAAATCACTATATAAGCAACCTATTTTCTTCATTTTGGCATAAGAATGAAACCAAGTGCAAGGTGGAGACCCCAATTTGATCACAACAAGAAATTGCAAGGTGGAAGCTCAAACTTGATAATATCCATTGAAGAAAGTGTTTATTATTTAATATTTCATTCAAGAATTCCAATCAAGCATCTACAATCTCAATCAAGCATTCAGGACATCCTTTCCTACATCATGGATTTTCAAACAAATTGTGAAGACGTCTAGGTGTACTTTTTCCCTTTGGGGATTGGTATGATTTCCTTTTTATTTTCAGATCTATGCTTTGATACTTCATATTTAGATGATCACATATATATGTATTCAAGTATGTTTTATTTTCATTTATATGCTAGGGTTTCACTCTATTTTCAAATAGGGTTAGATCTAGACATTTACTTGAGACATTATCTCCTTTGCATTCTAGACATACAATATAGATACATGAGTACTTCAAATTTTATACATTTCCTAATAGCTATTCATGGAGGTGGAAATCACCAAAATTGGGGGTTGACCAAGGCAACCCCATATATAGCCACCTAGACACACTTTTCCAAACTTGCAGGTTTTAGAGTACATGTATAGTTGTAGATCTAAGAAAATAATATAAATACCTTTCCTAATACATTTTTCTATTCTAGATTCTAATAGTATCAGGTATAGGTTGAACCTTTGACCTATACCCAGGTATTCTGAGTGTAGAACTTGTTATAGAGTTGGAAAGACAATCAGAAGAACTATCCAGATCAACTTTTTTATTTCTAATTTTGACCACACCGGGTATAGTTCAAACTTTCAACCTATACCTTGGTATAGGTCAAACCTAGTTCGACCTATTCCCAAGACATAATAGAGATTTGTAGGTTTTTATGTTTCAGTTTATAGTTTGCTAGATTCAAAAGGTAGGTCATTTTGGGATTCTAAAAGATAGAAACTCAGCCTCGAGATTCATTCTCCTTCTCTCATTTTTAGGTGCACACATTCCTATCTCTCTTTCTTTTATCTACTTTCTTAGATCAGAATTATATATCTCTCTCTTTCATATGTTATTTTGGAATTAACAACACGAAAAAGGAAATCCAAACCTATAAGACCTAGATCCCATGCTTGTACCCTTCCTTGGTTGTACTTGTTAGATCCATCCTATAGGTGATGGAATCCTAATTCCAATGTATTAGTGAAGTGGAAATTTACCATTGATAATCATTTCATTATATACATTTTTGTGAACTCGAACATTTCATGCTTCATATACCTTTTGTGTTAGCTAGTTAGATCTTGCATGCATTTCAAATATATCAAAAACAAAAAAAAAATTATCGTCTTGTGATTAGATTTACTTTTCATTCTTTGTAATTATATTTCATGCTTTCATTGTTAAAATGATAAAAATAGAAAAATACCAAAAAATAATAATTATTATTGTCTTTTAATTTTTTTTACATATCATTTATGTTAGAGTAATTATCTATTTACACTTATTAATTAGATCACTTTGATTTAATTAATTAAGTTATTTATTACTCTAGTTTACTTAAGCTATCTCTTAGGTGCATTATAATTAATATTTATGTTAATTATTAATGTGCAACCTAGCTTTTCTTGTTTTAGGGTTTTGTTCACCTTTATAGGTTGAACTTTGTAGTTTCTTCTTGATTAATTCAGATTATAATTTCTCTCTCACTTTTTGAGCAACTTCTGAGTTCTTCTCCTTCTCTCTCTCTGCTTCTCTTTTGTGACAGGTCCTTGCATGTAGATGTTCTTTGGGTTTCTGTGGATTTGTCTCTCAAATCCTACATGGTATCAAAGCTTTCTTGCTGCTGTCGGGTCTAAGGGTTTTTTGAAGCTGTGATTCAAAGATGAAAGCCACAACTTCTCTGAGGTTTTTTCTTTGTTTTGGAGGAGGAGCTATTTTTTGGAGCACTTGGAGCCAAAACAAACTCCACCATTGCGTTCAGAAGGCTCGGGAGAGTCGAAAATCATATAAAGTTGGCCATATTTTGCCACAGTAGCATCTGGGAAATTTTCTCGCTACTTGAGGTTGTATGACACTTTTTTTGAGAAAAACAATATTAACAAAAAAGGTTTTTTAAAGGTTTTTGGGTGCAGGTAGAACACGCTGCCCACACCCAGCTCGCACCCCACCCCAACTGGTGCACCACCACTATGCAGCCTAGTAGCCGCTATGGCCCCAGCTCCGCCCTACCACCACTGCAACACCGCTCGGGAGTGGCCGCACCACCACAACACCACCACCAAGCCACCGAGCCGCCACTCACATGCCACTAGGCCTACCCATCTACTAACGTCACCTTTCCAACAGGAAGTGTCACCTTCCTGAGGCCAAAAAAATTTCTGGCAGCCGATATTTTCTTTCTGGCGATGACCTCATTCTGATGTCAACAACGGGCTGGTGACAGTCTGACGACCGTCAAATTATTTGTAGTGCCTGGTGATGGTCATTTGACCATCAATTTTTTTTTCATGACTGGTTTTTTCCAGTGAGATCATTTTTGGAGGAGCAGTTGGTTTTTCGGTCGTAACTTGTGCATACGGTGTCCGTTTTTGGAAAACAAAATATCATCAGAAAGGTATTTTTGAGCCAGACACAATGGTTCTAGTCTTTCTTTTTGATTCATCTATTTGAGCTCTCAATTTTGGCATTGAAGTATATTATTCTATTTCCTCCCTCTCTACATCTGGCATCCAGGTTTTGTTCTCATTTTTTGTGTTTTCTATACTTGTTTATTTGTTGTACGAGGGTGTTAGACTTATACATTGTGGGGGGTGCATTTTCTTTCTGTAACTTTATTCAAAAACAACCCTTCTACTTCTGTCTACTTCTTCTCTCAATGTCAGACCCCTTTGTGGCCTGGCTGACACCACACAATTATCACACCTGGAAAGCACACATGACCAGGCTACTCATGTCACATGGCTTATGGTCATGTCTGGATGAGAACCAACCTATTCTACAACATCCATTTGAGGTCCTTTAGTACAAAAACAAAATGGATGAGGCCATGGGTTTGATTGCACTGCACATTTTAGACAGCCTCCTGTTTCACCTAGATGGTTTGACCACTCCTCGCTCCTATTAGGGAAAGTTTGCAGATCTGTTTGGCACAGTGAATGCATTTTGGGAACTTCAGCTTGATGCAGAGTTGAAATCCTTGGCTCCTGATAGTTTTTCCACCATTGATGACTTCTTGATGAAGTTCAATGCTCTCTGATCACTTTTACAGGGATGTGGGAAGACCAAATCAGATGATGAGTGTATCTTTCTGAGACTCTTCGAGCTTCATGGAGAGTTCCAGATTTTCTCCTCCACTTTCTATTCCACTATGGATGCCTTGGGTCCTAGGCACAATATGCCTTCATTTGCAGCTTTCTATGATCAGTTGACTTGAGATCAGTCAAAGATTCAATAGTTGAATGATGCTTCAGGTTCTATGATCCATGGCTTGGTTGCTCACATATCTCCACAGAAACCAGAGCAGAAACACGTATCATCATCCACATAATCTTAGAAGGATTCTCCTTCTCAGCATTCCTCTAGCCCACCTCCTTCACCTAAGGGGAAGTCGAAGATAGACAAACCCAAGTATACTTATTGCAATAAGTTCAATCATGATGAGTCTCAATGCTTTCAGAAGAAGGTTGATGGAAATGCCCAACAGATTATTGATTTGATAGCTCTTCTTCTTAAGAACAACATTGATATTCCTTCTTCCTCTTCTTGCTGGTCTTCTTCATCATCATCTCAGGCAGATGGGTCAGACAATGGAAAGGGTCATGCCTTATGTGCATCTTCTATATCTCCCTCTTCTAGGTGGTTTCTGGATTCCAGTGCTTCACATCATATGGCATCTTCTCAGAGTTCCTTCTCATCTTTTTCAGCCTCTCCTACCCCACACATCTTGATGGGGAATGATAGTGTTATGCCTGTGTGTGATCAGGGTTCTATTGATATTTATGGTGGTGCATTCCATGATGTACTATGTGTTCCATCCTTATCATCAAACCTTCTCTCCATTTATTAGATTACTCACAATAGGAAAGAGAAGATAGTTGAGTTCACTACAAATTCTGTACACATCCACAATAGTGTGACTGGCCACATTGTTGCTACATGGATAGTTGATCATGCCACCCACCTATACTCCTTCTCCCATTTTGGTCCACCATCTCCTATGTCAGAGAATATCTCTCCTACTTCACGAGTTCCTAGTGAGAAGAAGTCAGGTCACTTGAAATTCTATGTTGCTCTTGAGATCAGTGTTGTGGCTTCTCCACCTCCTCCTCCTTTTGCACTAGCCTTTGTTTAGCATGATTCTTCTTCAATTGTCCCTGTTATGGTCACTCCCTGCATCGATCCTTCCCCTCCAATTGTTGAGGGAATATCTGAGGACATTCATCTCCTCCCAGCTGACAGATTCATCCCATCTATTGGCCCACCTTCATTTGGGATTCCATTCCAGGAGTCTCATCCATTCTCCTTTGAGCACTAGCTCGGTCTTCCAGTTTCACCTCTCATTCAGGGGTTTCCTTGTTACTCTGTACCTCTGTTTCTTCCACATTGGATTTCCATTGGTTTGATCATTCCTACAGGGGTTCCATCATTCTGGGGGGGCTTTGGTGTCTTATCCCTCTCTCATGGGGGGTTTGAATGTACTTATGGTTTTGAGAGAGTCTCTTGAGCCATTCTTTTCTGCATTTTCTTCTATCTCTTCTTGGAGTAGGGTTTTTCCCATGTGGTTTTCTCTATTTCTCTGCTTTATAGAGATTTGGTTGTGCTTGGGTACCTGATCAAGCCTTGTTGCCAGGACCCTCTTTTCATGCTTTCATAGCTGTGTTAGGTTAGCTTACCTCTTGAGCTTCGCTTAAGGGGGGTGTTAGAGTAATTATCTATTTACACTTATTAATTAGATCAATTTGATTTAATTAATTAAGTTGTTTATTACTCTAGTTTACTTAAGCTATCTCTTAGGTGCATCATAATTAATATTTATATTAATTATTAATGTGCAACCTAACTTTTCCTATTTTAGGGTTTTTTTCACCTTTATAGGTTGAACTTTGTAGTTTCTTCTTGATTAATTAAGATTATAATTTCGCTCTCACTTTCTGAACAACTTCTGAGTTCTTCTCCTTCTCTCTCTCTGCTTCTCTTCTATGACAAGTTCTTGCATGCAGGTGTTCTTTAGGTTTCTATGGATTTGTCTCTCAAATCCTACAATTTATCTTTGAAAAGTTAAAAAAACAATTGCATCTTGTTTTTCATTTATTTTTCTTTCAACATGTATGATTTATTTGATCACGAGTATTTTTATGGTTCCTTTAGTAAGCATGAACTTAATAACCCTCAGGTGCCTACTAGTGAAGATTTTGTTGTGAGGGATGATGTCTCTCATGACCCCATCTCTACTAAATCTTTCTCTACATCTCTTAAACCAAATCTTTACCCAAAATTTATTTCCTTACTTCCTTTGAGTGATTCTGGTTTTAAAATTGAAACACCTAAAGTAGTTGTCCATGCTAAACCTGTGTTAACTATTAAAGGATACATTTCTCCTAAATCTCCTTAAAAACCTATAATTATTGTTCAGGTTTATCCTCAATAATCTAATACTCAAAATTTTACTTCACCTATGATTATGGTTAAAGGATACAATCCTCAAAAATCTTTTCAAAATCCAAACAAGCCTATTATAACTATCAAAGGGAAACCTAGAATTCCTTTGGAGTTTTTAAAATATTATGATGTGGTGGCTCACACCTATCTTACTCAAAACAATCCTCAACCTACTATTCTAGTTATTCCTACTTCTTTACCACCTTCTCAACCTGTGTTTACTCTCACACCATGATTACCCCCCAATCTTGGAAAGGAGTATGAATTGGTTGAACAATTACACGCTACTCATGCTAAGATTTCCTTATGGGAACTTCTTTAAACCCCTCCTACATATTATGAGGCCTTATAAAAATCTTTAAATACTCTTCCAACTCCACCCCCTAACCAAGGAAACATCAATTCCTTCCTACAATGTATGCATACTACACCGGGTTCCTACACAAATTTTATTCACTCAAGATGATTTACGTTCCAATGAAGTTCAAAATAAATATGATTCCCTTATGGTAATTGTCCCTATCAATGGTAATCTTATTTTAAGGACCTTAATTGAAACTGGTTTTGGATTGAATATTTGTAGTTTGTACACGCTGAAAGAAATCAAAGTTGATATGACAACTCTTAACTAGATAATATTCCTATCTGTGGCTTTGATAATTTTTCTAAGAAAACATTTGGTATCATAAAATTACCTATTAAGGTTGGTCCAATTATTCTATATGCTCATTTCCATTTGATGCGTGGAACCCTTAATTACAATCTTCATTTGGGTAGACCTTAGTTACACAATATGCATGAAGTTCCTTCAACTCTTCATCAAAAAGTTAAGTTCATCTATCACAATGTGATTTCCACTCTTAAAGAGGATGATAGATCAAAGAGTTGTTTGAAAATTGAATCAAGAAATCCTCTTGCATCTATCAAATAAAAACAAGACTCTGATTCTAAAACTGATCCTAAGTCTAATGATGATCCTCCTTCTTCTACTTCTCTTTTAGATGATGATTAGGGATCTTTATATTTCACACCAAAATATATTATAGAGTAAAAAGTTTTATACCTTCAATCTATGCAATCTAAACCTAAAAATAAAAAATAACCTATCACCACAACCCCTCTTTCTAGAGAACTAAGTAATAACTTTGTTGATGCTTCCATTCATGAAACTATAGAAACTATCAAGCCTATTTGTTATAACATAGTGACCTATGAAGATTTGTTAAATATTTCAGATATGGCTTCTTGTTATGGTCCTAGTTATTATTTTCTTGCAAAATATGGATTCAATGGAAATGGATGTGGAAATTTGAACAAGGGATACACGTTCCTTTAGAAAATGAAGCACATGAGCATTCTTATGGATTCAGATTTAATCCTTATAAACAACCTCAACTAGTGACTCTAAATGTGAATAGTATTTCTTGGACCCCTCAAAGTTGTGAATCATCATCTCATAAACTTTGATCACAAACCTTCTTTTGATATCTTTATTACCGATGATGTTTTAGTATAATTCTTGGGGGCATACGATAATCTTCCTAATTTTCACCATAATAAAAGAATTCCTTAATGTTTGAATACTAAAGCATATTTTTTGAAAGAGATTGACTCTAAACGTCATTCTAATTCACCTTTTCCAATGGATGTTTCACAAAAAAGTAATCTCTTGATTAATGACACTATTATGTGCAAATGGATCCTAATGACCCCAAAAAATTGATAAAAATTAGACAATGTTTAGATGAGGATGAATGAACATAAATTGCTTCTCTTGTTCTTGAATTTATTTATATTTTTTCTTAGGAATATTCAGATGTGCCTGGTATTAATTCTAAAATTGTCACACATAACATCATTCTTACTTTTAATACAAAGCCTAACAAACAAAAAATATGCAAGATGAATGCTAGTATCACTCTTCTTGTACAAGTTGAAATAGAAAATCTCCTTGATGTAGGATTTATCCATCCTATTGATTATTCTCCTTAGATTTCAAATATTGTAGTGATATCCAAAGGTGACAATAATATTAGGATGTGTACTAATTTCCATAGTCTAAATAAAGCTTCTTTGAAAGATGATTTCCCTCCCAAAAATTGATATGATTTTGGATTCCACGATGGGACATGCTTTGTTGTCTTTCATGGATGGTTTCTCTAGCTATAATCAAATATTCATCCCTCTTTAAGATCAATACAAAACTACTTTCATTACTCCTTGGGGAACCTTTTGGTGGGTTGTTATGCCTTTTGGATTAAAGCATGCGGGTACTATATATCAACATGATATGACACTTATCTTTTATGATTACATTCATAAGATCCTTGAAGATTATATTTATGACATCCTTGCCAATTCCATTTCTTGTAAGGATCATGTGTGTGTTCTTAGAAAAAACTTTGAATGAATAAATAAATATAACATGCACTTGAATCCTTGAAAATGTGCTTTTGGTGTTGACAATGAAAATTTTCTTGGATTTATCATATGTAACAGAGGTAATGAGGTGGATACTCATAAATTTGATTCTATTATTAACATGCCACCACCCCAAAACATTTCAAAACTCTGTAGTTTACAATGAAAAATACAAGATATTCATAGGTTTGTCTCAAACCTCATAGATTGTACGATTCCTTTCACTTCCTTGTCAAGGAAAGATACCACTTTCTCTTGGAATGAGGAGTGTAAAAAATCATTTGAATGGTTCAAACAATATATTTCTAATCCTCCTATTTTACAACCTTCTCAACCTAATAAACAACTCTTCTTATATACTTTGGCTTCTTCAAATGCCTTAATCGTTGTCTTGGCTCAACATGATAATAATGGAAAAGAGTGATCAGTGTATTATATTAGTATAACATTGGTGGATTATGAGACATGATACACTATAATAGAATAATAATGCTTGGATTTATTTTTTTATTATCAAAAACTCTGACATTATCTTCTCAATGCTAAAAATTAATGGCATTGTTAAATTTGATCCTTTGAAACGTCTTTTCTCTAAACCTAAATTTTCAAGACGTCTAGCTAAATGGGTTATGCTCCTAAGTGAGTTTGATTTGAAACTTGTTTTTCAAAAAGAAATTAAATAACAAGATTTTACTGATCATCTTATTCAAGCACCTTTATCTATTTCAAATTCTAATCTTATTACATTTCCCAATGAATTTGTGTACCAATAGACACTAATGATACTTGGGAATTTTACTTGGATGGGTCTCGATGTCAAACTGGATCTTGTACCAATGTTATTCTTTTATTTCCCTCAAAAAATCCTATTCCTTTCTCATATTTTCTTAATTTCCCTTGTACTAATAATATTACGAAATATTAAGCCCTTATTGTTGGACTAAAAGAGGATTTATCCCTTAAGATTAAGAAAATCAACATCATTGGTGATTCACAATTCATTGTGCAATAGATCAAGGAAACTTATCAAACTAAGAATATTAAGCTTACTTAATATCAATATTTAGATTTAAGTTTTCTTGATAAGTTTACTTCTCATTCTATATCATCATTTTCTTGAAAAGATAATCAGCATGTAGATGTTATGAAAAGTGTAGCATCTCTTATCTATTTAGAGTACAATATTGTTGAAAGCTATTAATTCAACATACATAGTCTTGTCACTCCTTCTATTTTTGGAAGTTCTAGCATTGAGACTTATCTTGTCTTACATTTGGATTAATGGTGTTCACATATCTTTCATTACCTCAAAGATGGTACTTTTCCTGAATTGACATCAAGAAATACTAGAGATCGAATTTGGAAGCTTGCTACAAGATACATTATCCTTCCTGACATTAGATGCCTAAATAAAACTGAGATCCCTATTTGTTTACAAGAAGCTCATTCAGGATCTTGTGGTGGGAACTTTGGTGGGAATTCCTTGGTAAACAAGTTCCTTCGTTTGGGATATTGTTACCAAACTATGGAACAAGATTCTTTTTCCTTTGTCAAATAATGTCCTCAATGTCAACATCACAATATGCTTATACATGCCCCTACACATGAAATTTAGTCTCAGGTAGCTTTGTGTCCCTTTAGCCTATGGGGTTGGGATCTTATTGGAAAAATATCACCTCCTTCTCAAGGACATGCTTATATCATCACTGCTATTGATTTCTTCACTAAATGGATAGAAGTGGTTCATCTTCCCTCTAATACCACTGATGTCATTTGTAATTTCTCTTGAACACATCATTACTAGATTCAATATTCCATCAATGATAATATTTTATAATGGTACTCCTTTTAAAATAAGGAAGTAACAAAATATTTGGAAAAATATTGTATCAAGAAACATTATTCTACTCCCTATTATCCTCAATATAATGGTCAAGATGAAGCATCTAACAAGGTTATTGAGAAAATTCTTAGGAAAAATATTAATAAACATGCTAAGGATTTCCATACACAATTGACCTATTCTTTATGGGCTTATAGAACAAGTGGTCGCACTGTGACGGGAACATCTTCTTATAATTTAGTCTATGGTGTTGACACCATTATGCCCTTAGAGTTAGAGATTCCTTCATTGAGATTTTCCTTTAATGGTATAATTGGAAATGACACTTTCAAAGAATAATTTCTAAAACAACTTGAAATGTTACATGAATAGTGCATTAATGCCCTTGAACATATGAAAGCATATCATACATCTCTTCAGAAACAATAAAGAAAATAAAGTGATTGAACGTGCTTTCTTGGTTGGAGACTTGGTTCTTTATGAGAGTCAACATAACATTAATGCTCTAACTCAAGAAAAGGGAAATTTTAGTCCTAATTGGTTTGTTATGTACATCGTCATAGAATTCTATGGCTCTGGTGCATATAAGTTATCTAATATGAATGGTCTGTCACTTAAGGATCCAATAAATGCTCTCTCTCTCTCTCTCTCTCTCTCTCTCTCTCTCTCTCTCTCTCTCTCTCTCTGTTTTATNGCTCTCTCTCTCTCTCTCTCTCTCTCTCTCTCTCTCTCTCTCTCTCTCTCTCTCTGATTTATATTTGTATGTGCTTGTATTTTCTTTATATTAGAGAATTATGTGTTGTTACATGTCTTGCTTCATTCTTAACAAAATATGTATGTTTTGGTCTTGGATATTATGTGCAACATGTTAATAATTTATGGTTAAGATATTACCTAGAAGATACTTGCACATTTTATTTTCACCAATATTATGTTAGAATAGATTACTATTTAGTTGTTCTTTATAGCTGAATTACATGTCTATCTATTTCAATAAGAATTCAATTTTTATCACATGTGTATCACTTTTAATCTTTATGTTATTGGTTAAACAAAATCAATCATAGATATATTACAAGTAGACATAAATGTGTAAGAATAACACATAAATCTATATTTATATATCAAAGTGTTTGGTACATAGTCGGCACTATACAAAATGTTCCCGATATATATCAAAACATATATATCCTCATCTTTCATTGAAATCATTGCTCCTTCATTGGATGGTGACTCCCAGATCTCTCAGGACCATGGTGAGAAGAAGATGGTCATGGTGTGCTAGATGGTCTATGAGAATATGATGACCAAGTATGGATCCTAGACGAGATCTGTCATACTCACATCTCCTTCAACTCATGCTGGGTATCTACCAACTCTCCCTAAATCTGGTCTCTAACCTCTCTCAATAGCTATAGATGTACCTACACATGTACAAATAGATCCTTATGTCACCTAGGATCCCATTGTGCCTCATATCTCACCTGAGAGGATGTTGGTATCCTTGACACTATAGTGATATCTCTTATGACATATCTCACAAAGTATCTCCATCCTTTAGCACCAAC
The DNA here is from genome assembly GCA_018584345.1 of Thuja plicata. Classification (NCBI taxonomy): domain Eukaryota; kingdom Viridiplantae; phylum Streptophyta; class Pinopsida; order Cupressales; family Cupressaceae; genus Thuja; species Thuja plicata. The sequence continues at coordinate 1,097,179 of MU226832.1, read as the reverse complement.
TGGAACATACATTACAATTATACATGTGTGTTAATTTACACTTATGTAGTTCTAAGCTTTCCATACCTATATCTCCCTCATGACAGTTAGGATCGATAGTAGATGGAAACATTGAGTCTTTCCCCTAGGATGTTCTTGGGGGCATGGACTGACTAGACTATCCATGCTCTTAGACACCATCATCTCTTGGGGGAGGCATCTCTAAGGAGGCTTTCAATTGACAAACCCATAGAGGAGTAACATCTACTCCCTTATAGGTTCCTCCTTTGCTGCAACATAGTCCTCTTCCATGGGTGTTTCCTTCAGTATATCTATTAGCTACTCATCCTCATTATCCTCCTCTCTTGCATCCTCTTCATCATCATCCTCATCCCCAGAAGCTCCACATTGTGCTCTAAATAATGGCCTCAAGTCTCCAGTAAGGTAGTGTGCTGGAAAGATGGGTGTAATCCCCTCCACAATAAGGTATCTAAGGTAATCTCTGGTTACATTAGCGTCACTCACTCTCACTGCTACCTGAGTATATTGATCTCCCTCTAAATATGTCTCCTCTACATCATCCATAGTAGGTCATCTTAGAGTCCCAGGGCCCTCTCTATATCATTTTCCATGGGCATACTGGGGCACTAGTGTAGGAGGAGTCTATGTCAAACCGAATTAGTGTATCACTCAAAGAAAATAGTAAGGCACCACTATGTAGTGTTGCCTCCCCTTGAGATATCTATGCCTTTTCATGCATCTCATCTACACATTAGTATCTCTCCAATATGACATGTGTATGTACAGTACCCATATGATAGTGGTGCCCTGCAATCAATCTATGGTGAAACTCCAATATAGTAGATCTCCAAACTTCCAAATCCCACCAAGAAAATAACTAAAGGCTTGTGACTCACTTTCAACTATAGTCACTGGGTATCCCTCTGTTCTGGTGCATGTGATGTGCTCAAACATCCAATTCTGTAAAAGTGTACACACTGCTAGGCTCTATCTCTAATATCTCACAAATTTCCTGAGCTCATACTATAAGTGGGCTATCATGCTCCTACCCCATGAGTATACTACCCCGTATCTCTCCATCCTCTGAACTACATATGCAAATAGTTTTGAGAATGTATTACCTTTCATATTATGATAAAATACAATGGAAACAATGCACAATAATATCTTCTCGATCAAAGGTACCTCACCCATAGCATGAAATATTGCCTTCAGATGAATATGGTCGCTACAAGTGTGAAGCTAATATCATCTATAATAGTACCTCTGATCTCTCTCAACTTCTACATCATCTCTATCCATGAGTAATCTCACTATCTATCCTCTAACAGGAAGTCATAGAATCCTATATACATCCTCCTGATTCATTTTCATGTCACCAAAAGGTAGATGGAATGTACATGTGTCCTCATCCCATCTCTCCATCAGTACCATCAACATGGCCTAGTAAAATTGGATCTGGGGCAGACTATATACCCAATATAAACCAAAATCTCTTAATATGTGTACATGTTGTGGGTGTAGTGATGAGTATTGTTCTTGAAGTAATTCCATGGTCTTTATGGAATAGTGTTCCCGCAATTTCAGCATGTCATGTAATCATAGATCAAAAACACTCCATCAATACATCATTTTGATCAATCAAAATCTATCAACAATATAGAAAATAGAAACACCTAGGTATAGGTCAAAATCCTTCCTAGGTATAGGTCAACTTCCTAGGTATAGGTTGAATTCTAGAGTATAGGTCAAATTTTTGGTTTTCTGGCTGAAAATAGCACCATGACGTCAATACAATCAAGATCTTATACCTACAACAAAAGTACAAGAATTCTAGAAAACAAAATAAAGCACAAGAATTGAGACATACCTTTTTTAGGTGTGTGTCATCCTCAACTAATCTCCTCAGGACCTCCAATATAATTGGCTCTAATGTTAACTTCCTCAACATTTTCTCCTTCTATCTTCTTCTTCCTTATTCACAAAAGCACAATAAAGGTATGAATAAAAAAAGAGCTTCTCAGAAGGTAATAACTAATAAGTACTTTTAGAATTAGTTATCTTTTTTATTTTCTATCTAACTTTTTTGAATAGTTCTCTTTCTTTAATACCTCTCTGCAATCATTTGATCATAACTTGAGCTAGGAAACTCTGATTTCCACACTGTTATAGGTGCAAGAATTTTCATTCAGTTTCCTTTCTATCAAAGTACTTTTTGAAACATTTTGAGTTCATCTTGAAAGGTTTGAAAAGAATTTTTCAACACTTTTCATTCATAGTTATTCACGGTACACATGATTCCATGTTTCACCTTCCTAATAGAAAGTCAAAATAGGGGGAATATAGTTACTCATGAACTTAACCATATTTATTAGTAAGTCCTACATGATATACAATTATTAATAACATATAGTTTTTCAGGATGTAGTTACTAACGGTTTCTTGCAGGATCTACACGATGTGTACTTTGATATATCATTTTTTTACTAATGCTCTTTCTACTTTAGCTTGCATATGCATGTAGTGTTATATACCACTAAAGTGGGGGATAAATGTATCATCTTAAATTGTAAGCACTTGTGTACACTACAATTTAGTGGTTTCTAAGCACCCTTCTTAGTATATTTTCATTATACATTTATATTATAACACCTTACAATTATATTAATGAATATCTAAATCAAATTTGATCACTTTCCCTCTCCTCTTTGTAAAAGTCAAGGTAGGATTTAATTTATATGCATCCTCCTCTACTTTTTCCCCTTTCAATTGTGCAAAAATTTAGGTAGGATCTAATCTCTATGAATCCTCCTCTAATTTTCCTCCAATCACAAAATTCATTTCCCTCTTGGGCCTTATCCTGGGTAATTTTGATATTTGAATACATTTATACTCAATTTTCTTTCGTATCTTTCTGTTTCTCCCTAAACCACTTAACATCTCTTGGATCTCACAAATTTACCTTGAAATTAACACCTTCTAGGTATAGGTCAAACTTAGTTTGACCTATACTTGGTATAGGTCAAACTTGGTTTGACCTATACTTGGTATAGGTCAAACTTGGTTTGACCTATAGTTTGACCTATACTTGGTATAGGTCAAACCACTTTGGACCTATACCTCATGGGTTTTAATTTGATGGTTTTTAGGCCCAATGCAAGGTGTTTTCATTTTTCCAACCTAGGGAGGTTGGCCTTTTCTGATCTGGATCCCAAAGTCACTATATAAGAAACATGTTTGCTTCATTTTTGCATAAGAATGAAATCAAGAGAAAGGTGGAGACCCCAATTTGATCACAACAAGAAATTGCAAGGTGGAAGCTCAAACTTGATAACATCCATTGAAGAAAGTGTTGATTATTGAATATTTTACTCAAGCATGTACAATCTCAATTAAGAATTCAAGACATCATTTCCTACATCATGGAGTTTCAAAAAAATTGTGAAGATGGCTAGGGATACCTTTTCCCTTGGGGGCTTGGTAATATTTCCTTTTTATTTTCATATCTATGGATTTCTACTTAATATTTGTATGATCACATATACATACATTCAAGTACATTTTGTTTGTATTTACATGTTAGGGTTTCACTATATTTGCATATAGGGTTAGATCTAGGCATTTACTTGAGACATTAGTTCCTTTGTATTCTAGACATACAATCTAGATACAGGAGCACTTAACACTTTCTAAATTTCCTAATGGCTATTCATGGAGGTGGAAATCACTAAAATGAGGGATTGACTAAGGCAAACCCCTATATAGCCACCAAGACACACACTTTTCAAGACTTGCAATTTTTGGAGTCCAGGTATAGTTGCAGATCTGAGAAGCTAATCTGAAGACCTTTTCATATCCACTTTTTTTGTTTTGGATTCTAATATCATCAAGTATAGTTCAAACCTTTGACCTATACCCATGAATTGTGAGTGAAGATCCTATTTATAGAGCCAGAAAGACAATCAGAAGAACTGTTCAAATCAACTTTAATATTTCTGATTTTGACCACATCGGGTATAGGTTGAACTTTTGACCTATACTTGGGTATAGGTTGAAATTTTGAAATATACCTAAGTATAGGTTGAACCTAGTTCGACCTATTCCTAGAATAGAAAAAAAGTTGCAGGTTTCTATGTTATAGTTTGTAGTTTGCTAGATTCATAAATCAGGTCATTCTAGGACTCTGACAGACAGAAACTCTTCCTCCATATTCATTCTTCTTCTCTCATTTTTTAGGTGCACGCATTCCTATCTCTCTTTCTTCTATATGATTTCTTAGATCAGATTTATATATCTCTCTCTTTCATTACTTATTTTGGAATTAACAACACGCAAAAGGAAATCCAAACCTATAAGACCTACATCGTGTTCTTGTACCCTTCCTTACTTGGTTGTACTTTTTGGATCTATCCTATAGGTGAGTGTAACCTAATTCCAATGTATTGGTGAAGTGGTAATTTACCAATGATAACCATTTCATTATATACAATAATATCCCTTAATCCTAAGAAGTTTTTGTTTGGAGTGAGAAAAGGCTAGTTGCTAGACCACATGATCCTAGACAAGTAGAATCTATTCTTAAATTGACCTCACAAAATAGAAGAAAAGAGGTAAAATATTTCTTTGGGAAGATAAATTTTTGAGAAAATTTATCAGTGGTTTTCCAAAGATAGTAAAATATTTGAATGACATGCTAAAAAAATATGCAAAGAATGAATTGATAGATCTTGTTAATAAATCATTCGAATAAATCAAAACCACCATAGCCACGACACCCATACTAGTCATTCTAGATTACGCCATACCTTTTAAGGTGTATTCATTTTCTTCAGAACATTCATGTTTTAGAATCCCAACTCAGAAAAAGGATGGTGAAGATGAAAGACAAATAACATTTATGAGATTCCCTCTTAAGAATGTTGAAACCAAGCATCCCAATTTGGATAAGAAGTTATTTTCCTTGGTAAATTCAATTAAGAAGTTCAAACTCTACATCTTCAGGTGAAAGGTGATTGGGATTGTTCCAGATGTCATGGTGAAGCCTTTGCTAATGAAAAATGAGATAGGAGAGCTCAGAGGAAAGTGGATAGAAATATTGCAAGAATTCAATCTAGAAATCCAACTGAAGAAGTTGGTCTTAGTCCAAGGTTTGACTAAAATGATTGTAGGAACTAAAAAAGAGTTAGTTTGTCAAACATACACTAGTGAAGGGGCAATTTTATATATCTAGTATCAAGGTGTAGTGTATTAACTTTTTCAAAATCGATGCCCTGAAGGAATGAATAGATCACAGAGGAAAACCCTCAAGATTAAGTGTGGTTTCTACATGATAAAAAATGGACAATTATATATGTGCAACCATGAAGGGTTATACTTGAGGTGCTTGAACATGGACGAAGTAAAGTAGATTTTGTCTAGTTTCAATGATAAATACAAGAAAAACCATGGGTCCAGAAAGGCCACTGCTCATAAGATTATGAGATCTTACTATTATTATACAACAATATTCAAAAATTCCCACGAGAATGTTCAATCATGTCACATATGTCAAACAAGTGCAACCCAAGAATAACATCATGCAATTCCTTTACAACCTATATATGAGGTATGTCTTTTCACCCAATGGGGCTTGGATTGGCGCAGGAGCACCTCATAAGAAGATAGAGAAAAGGATGAAGACACCATGGAGGCATGGAGGAGAGATGAATTCTTGGGATGAAATCAATATCAATGTATTGAATCCCATAATGTATAAGGGAAATAAATGTAATAAATGAATGTAATGTCCTTAAGGTCCTGATAAGGACCTTAGGACTAAAAACTTGAAAATGATGACAATGTGATAGGATAGGAGAGTCTAAAAGTGTTTAATAATGTATTTGGAATCCATAAGTGTTAATGGTTTTCAAATTACTAAGTAATTAAGCCATTCCCCTAATTTGAAAATTTAAAAAGTTTGAAATGTAACAGCTAGTTAGGAAATTGGTAAGAAAATGGTTTTAGGGAGTTTAACGGCTTAACTAAGCCATGTAACTAATCAAAATTGGTTGGGGATAGTATTTAGAGATTTTATAAGATGGGGTTCAATGATTGTATGAAGGGGGAGATGCCATTGTACGGAATGTTATCAAAAAGTGCAGTAAAACCCATAATTTTAATAAATTCTTTGCTTTTCATTGCAAGAGTTTGGTTTTGTAGAAGTTCCATTGGATTACTAATGCTTTAAGGATAAAAATAACATCATTTAAAACCATATTGAATTCTTTGAGGATCTAATAGTCTCTGATTTACATCCTTTATACTGACTGTACTTTTGAAGCACTAGTTTTCCTTATAAACTCTAATTTTGTGAAGGAATGTGACCATTCCATGGGTGCTCTCAATTTTTTTCTCATGGAATGGTCTTGAATTAACATGTACATTATGATATTAACATGAGGTTTTTCAGATAAGTAAGTTTGAGAAGGTGATCACCAAAGTTTGAAGGTTGTGAAGGGTAGGAATTGCTTGGATTGGAGCAGCAGCCATCAAACTACCTTAAGGAGGGGTATGTCTGATGATTTGGGTTGTCTTAGAATGAAAATGAAATGGTGAATCCATCATTGGTTAGTGTTATAAGTGTTTGGAAGTGGGACATCTATAAATACCTACATCCTAGTGGTGATGTGTTGCTCAGTCACAGTGTTGGCCAAGGGGCTCGGTCGTTGAAGGGAGCTTGGTCGTCAAAGGGCTCGGTTCGTACTGTTGCTCGACTTATTTGGTAATCAAGATTAGTCTTTATAGGAGTGTTTCGAAGGTGTGAGTGTTGGGTGGGGTTGCATAAAATTTCATTAATAATTCTTTGTTATAAATGTCCTAAGAACATCTTAGCCATTCATTGGGAGAGTTGCTTGGGTCATCTTTTGATATTTAGGTAATTGAAGTCTAAGGGTACACTTCCACTAGAAAAAAAAATTCATCATCACATCCAAACCTCTGCTCAAGTGGTATCAAAGCCCACTAGTGGTTCTTGTGGGAGTTTGAGGGAATAATTCATGAGTCATGGCACCCAAAAACCAAATGGAGAGGGAGATAGAATAACTAAAGGCAACATTAGAAGAAAAGGAAAGAGAAAATAAGAAATTGGAAGCCACAAGGGAAAGAGAAGAAAGAAAAAAGAGAAAGGAGATACTTTATTTCTTAGAGAGGATAGAAGCATAGGAGAAAGAAAGGAGAGAACCTAGGGGAGAAGAGGTTCATGAAGATAACTATGAGGAAGAAGGACAGTTCCATGAAGAAAAAGCCAATAGGTGTCATAGGGAATAAAATGATCCTGAGGAGAGGAGATTCATGAGGTTAATCAAAGTAGTAAAAGGAAATGGTGGAAAGGGGCATGTTGACTTTCCAATCTACCAAGAAAGAATGGATACTGAAGAAGTGCTTGGATGGATAGAAGCACTTGAGAATTACTTTGATCTTGAAGATGTAGAGAAAGACAAGAAGGTCAAGTTGGCTAAAGAAAGGTTAAGCGGAATAACCCTTACATGGTGGACTAGTATTTAAATTGAGAGGATGGAAAGGGGGTTGAACACAATCTCCAATTAGAACATAATGAAGACTATGGTGAAGATTCAATTCTTTCCATTAGATTTGGAAATCGAGATAAAGATGAGGAGGAACAATTTGAAGCAGAAAGACATGGACATCATGCCATAAACTGAGTAGTTTCACACCCTAAGAATTAGGGTAGGGGTGGAAGATGAAGATGAGAATGTTTCCAGATACATCAATAGCCTAAATTATAGCATACATGATGAGATAGGGTTGAATGTGCCAAGGACCCTAGGAGAATTCATTCAGCTTGCAAGCAGAGCATAGGAGAATTTGAAGAGGAAGATTGAGATAAAAAATAATAATAAAGGAGGAAGAGCCATGAGAGGAAGAGGTTGAAGAAAAAGTGAATATTATTAGAGAACAAATGACAAGGATAAAGGAAAGGGAACCACATCATATTAGAGAGGTGGATATAATAGTAGAGGTGGCATATTTGGAGGAGGAAGAGGAAGTGGTACTTTCATAGGTAAGTGTTTTCATTTTAATGAAGTAGGGCACAAATCATTCAAATGTCCTAAGTGGAATGATCAAGAAAAAACCAGGGATAGGAGAATAAATCTCACACAAGAAGAAGAAGACAAGGATGATTCTACACCGCTTTATCCATAGGAAGGAGAGTGTCTTATGATGGGAAGAGGAGAACCAATTCAACCAGCACCACAAGTAAGTATTTTTAGAACCAATTGTTTGACAAGGGGTAAGGTATGCAAGTTAATAGTATATTTTGGTGCACATAGCAATTTGGTTTCTTATGAAGTTTTTAATAATTTGAAATTGAAGATATTTCCTCATCATAGACCATACTATGCAACTTGGGTTAGTGGAAACCAAAATCTCTTGGTTAAGGAGAAATTTTATGTTGACTTTTCAAATGGTGCATATCAGGATAATGTTGTGTGATGTGATAGACATGAGTTGTGGAAACATAATTTTAAAGAGACCATGGCACTAGGAAAGAAGAACCATGCAGGATGGGTATTTGAACACCTACATGGTGCATAAGGGTAACAAAAAGTATGAAATTAAACCTTTAGTGGATAAGGGTAAAGAGAAGATCAAATGTTTTTTGGGGATCAGATTTTAAAGGGTAAGATCCACCATGATATTGGTTGGAAGATGAGTGTCCATGGGCATAAAACTGAAAAAAAGATAGTCCTAGAGATATGGGACTTTGGGACTTGCAATGTGTGCAAGTGGGTACCATTAGTTTTCATCATAGGGAGAAAAATATGGGTGAGAGGATGCAGCATTGCAGAGGCATCATGTGAAGAACATAGGGGCAAGAAGACAGTCCCTTGAACAACAATACTTTCCTAGCAAAGGGCATAAAACCAAATGTTTTGTTTCTAACCAATTGCATAATGTGAAAATAGGTTGGAGAAACAGGAAGAAGGTGACCTTGAAATACTACTAGGTCTTTGATAGGAAGATAAAGCCAAGGCATGACCAAACTGATACATGGAAGAGGAATACTCCTTCTTGGGACAAGAATGCTTTCATTCTTGGGGAGTATGGTGCAGGAGCACCTCATAAGCAGATAGAGAAAATGATGAAGACATCATGGATGCATGGAAGAAGAATGAAGTCTTGGGATGAAATAAATCTCAATGTATTGAATCCCATAATGTATAAGGGCAATAAATGTAATAAATGAATGTAATGTCCTGAAGGTCCTGATAAGGACCTTAGGACTAAAAAATTGAAAATGATAACAATGTGATCGGATATGAGAGTCTAGGTGTGTTTAATAAGGTATTTAGAATCCATAAGTGTCAATGGTTTTCAAATTACTAATAAATTAAGCCATTTCCCTAATTTGAAAATTTAAAAAGTTTGAAATATAACGACTAGTTAGGAAATTGGTGGGAAAATGGTTTTAGGGAGTTTAATGGCTTGAATAAGCCATATAACCAATCCAAATTAGTTGGGAGTATTTTTTATGGAGTTTATAAGATGGGGTTCAATGATTCTACAAAGGGGGAGACACCATTGTACGAACTGTTATCAAAAAGTGCAGTAAAACCCATAATTTTAACAATTTCTTTACTTTTCATTGCATGAATTTGGTTTCTTAGAAGTTCCATTGGATTACAAATGCTTTAAGGATACAAAGAAAATAATTTAAAATCATATTGAATACTTTGAGGATCCAATAGTCTTAGATTTACATCCTTTATACTGACTGTACTTTTGAAGCACTGGTTTTCCTTATAAATTCTAATTTTGTGAAGTAATGTGACCATTCCATGGATGTTCTCAATTTTTTTCTCATGGAATGGTCTTGAATTAACCTGTAAATTATTATTTTAACATGATTTTTTTCAGATAAGTAAGTTTGAGAAGGTGATCACTAAAGTTTGAAGGTTGTGAAGGGTAGGAATTGCTTAAATTGGAGTAGCAACCATCAAAATACCTTAAGGAGGGATATGTCTGATGATTTGGGTTGTCATAGAATGAAAATGAAATGTAGAATCCATCAGTGGTTAGTGTCAGAAGTGTTGGGAAGTGGGAGATTTAGAAATCCCTACATCTTAGTGGTGAGGTGTTGCTAAGTCGCAGTGTTGGCCGAGGGTCTCAGTAGTAGAAGGGAGCTAAGTTGCTGAAGGGGTCGACATGTACTATAGCTCAAATTATATGGTAACATAGCTTAGGATTTATAGGAGGGGCTAATTCTTTATTATAAATTTCCTAAGAACATCTTATCCATTCATTGGGAGAGTTTCTTGGGTCGTCTTTTTATATTTAGGTGTTTGAAGTCTAAGGGTACACTTCCACTAGAAACCTTGTTTCATCATCATTCCCAACCCTCTGCATCATGGTCCATGGATTTCATTGGTATGATTAACCCACCATCTTCTATAGGTCATAGGTATATTTTGATAGCAACAAATTATTGTACATGTTGGATTGAAGCTCAAGCCTACAAAAACTACAACATGAAATTTGTTACCAGGTTTTTGGAAGAGTTCATAATCACTAGGTTTGGCATGCCCTTCCATCTAGTACGTGATAATGACCCTTCTTTTTCATCATCTTCACTTATGCAATGGGCATTCAAAAATTAGGTATTATTCAATTTTTCATCCAATTATCATTCGTAAGGGAATGGTATAGCAGAATCTACAAACAAAAACTTGATTATTGTAATTAGATGTCTCCTTGATAAGAACCCAAAAGATTGGCACTCATATCTTAAATATGCATTTTGGACTAATAGAGTGATAGTAAAAAATTTCCTAGGAATGTCACCATACGAGGTAGTGTATGGGTTAGAACCTATCTTCCCTATGAACCTCAAAATTCCAATGCTTAAATTTATGACTAGATACATTGAAGGTGAGGATAGAATTTAGACTAGACTCGTGAATCTTCTCAATTTTGAGAAGAAATGAACAAAAACCTTAGAGAATGTGTCAAAAAATCAAGCTATTGTCAAGCACTAGTTTGACAAGAGATCCATAGTGAAATCCTTTAGAATGTCTAATCTCGTCCTCATGTGGGACAAGGCTAGAGAAAATCTAGGCAGCCACACTAAATACAAAAGATTTTTGAATGGACTGTACCAAATTACATAGATTTTAGGGTTAAATACTTTTGGGACAAGTTCCCTGCATGGGGAGTTAGTTTTTTTTTCCAATTAATGGTCAATTCAAAAAAACAATAATTTGGATCCTAAGAGTCGGGTGGAGTTCACCTATGAATTATAGTTTTTGTGTCGTAGTTTTTTCCTTTTTTCTTTCAGCTTTATTTTAGTTGTTTTGTTTTATTTGTGTCTAGGGGTCAATATTTTTTGGGGGTTGTCCTTGACTAGTGGTGTACCCCAAGTGGTTCCTGAAAAAGGGTAGAGGTATTTATTAGTCAATAATTTAAGATAATGTGCTCTCGCTAAGAGATATACCTACAAATTAGAATTGGAAACATTTGTTCATCAATACATAGGGATGATATTCAATGCTAGAAATATAAAATCACAATATATACATTTAAAACTATATCCAAAAAGAGTGGTCTCCTAGTGGGATGCAGGTCAGAGTCATTATAAGCTAATGTTAGCTAGGAAAACTACATGATTTCAGAACCCTACATTTTCACTATCTAAAAAAAAAAGAAATTTAGATAGAGAAGATTACTAAGTAATCTTTAAATTATCAAGAAAACTCACAAATAATGGAAAACAAAATCACTAAGTGATTAAAAAAATGATGCCAAAGGGATTAAAAAGTGGCCCATAACTATCAAAGAAGAAATCAAAGACATGAAGATTACTGTGGTTACCAGAATGATCATATATCTTTAAAAGAAAAATTTGTCTAAAAAAATACTTGGTCAGAGAAAAGGTTGGTTTTAGAAACCTCTACTAGGGCTTTGGACACCTGACTAAAAGTAGAGAAAGGATAAACTAGGAAATACAAAGAACTATGTCAGGGATATGGATGCATGTATGGTAGTAGAGAAATCTCTAGAAAATCTTTGGTCAACATTATAAAATTTTGTATCTAGTCTTCATCTTCCTAGGGAATCCATGTAGAAGCATCTATTTGGAATCAATACACTTGCAAAAATAGATGAGAGCTTATGCAAATATGTCTATTTCAAGACTCGTGAAAAAGGTTTTCCCTTTCTCTAAGGACTAGATGTTTTTGATTGAGGTAACTGTAGGTTTTGAAGGGGCCCTGAAACCTTTTATAAGAGAAAAGAAAGATAAAACATTACTGGCAGCAAGAAAACAAAAAGGGCACAACCCAAGATATTACAAATATATCCCCATCCAAAAAAAAGAAAAAAAATGCACAAAGGACACTAGCCCATGGAAAAGAAGAAAACCTCCCAGCAACACAAATCAACCCACTAGGTTGAGGTACTCCTTAGAGTCCACCAACGGGTCCTGAATCTTTTGAATCAAATCCTTCAGGAAATTAAAGTCTTTTGGCTGAGTTGTCATTTTCTTCTTGGTGCTGGATGTGGTTCTAGTAATCGAGCCAACAATATTCTCTTCCTTTTTAGCACCTTCATCATCTATATTTATAGCATTTTTATCAGTTTTTTTCCCTTCCAGTAGCACATGTAGAGCATTAAGGTTAGAAATCATGCAAGCAATGTTAAAGGATAACATCTTCCTAAACATTTGGTCATTTTTTATTGATTTCTCCCAGATGGGGGAGATCTTTTCCTCAATAATATTATTGATTTTATCCTCCAGCAATCTAGAACTCTCAGCTACCTCAGTAAAAACATATTACCAATATTGTACATAGCGGCATCATTTCTCATTTTGTCAGTAGTTTCTTCCAGTGCCTCGTGCCTAGCATCAAGGGCTCTATACTTGATCCTCAGGTCCCGGGTTTCATAAAAATCCCACTTTTCAAGATTGAAAGAAAAAATTTCTTTACTTTTGGTAGCACTCAAAACACTCATATTAGTGACCCTTTTAGTATTGAGTCATGCTCCGTGATAGTATCATCAACATTATTTTGGTCCTGCTTACCCTTACCCTTCTTAGTGTTGGCTTTCGTCAAAGGATTCTTAGGGGTGTTAGGGTGGTCATTAGCCTCTTGATTGACAGTATAATGAAGAGAATTCACATTGGTAGTACCCTTATCCTCCTTAGCATATATCTCCATATCCATAAAATTAGTTTCCCCATTAAGAACATCATTTCCTTTGTCCATTTTTGCATCCAAGTCCTCGTTATCTGATTTATTTTCATTACCAGACTCTATCTAGGTGTTATTCTCCTATATGTTACCCTAAATAAGAGCATTAATCAAATTAGTGACTTCTTTGGATTAGGAATAGATGTTTTTAGTGTTGAGTTAATTTGAAGGTGGTTTATTGATAAATAAATGTCGTGGTCATTTCTCCCTTTTTTTTAGGGCTATTTGTTTTGCTTCCACAACTCACACCTCATTTTGGCTACTTGACCTAATAAGAATACCATTTCTTCTTTTTTCTTATGTTGTCCCTAGGTTTAGCCTAGTTAGTTTCTCGGTGAGTCAAATTGCAAGCCCCAAGTTCCCAATAGTTGGGGACTGGTCTAGGTTTAAATTAGGGAGTACTTTACTTTTATTTTCCCATTTTAGTTTTGTTAGTTGTCTAGCTTTTGGGGTGATTTGGGGAGTCACATGATCCCCGACCTAAAGCCCCAAAGAGATGGTCCCCTTTTGATGAGTCGGAAGATTTTTCAGGCTAGTGAGGTTATAAGGGTTACCTAGACCCCCAAACCCCTAAATTTTGAAGCCTGGCCCCTAGGCCAAGGCATCAACTAATGTCACCCCGCAATTTTTCCTATAAAAGGGATTGAGCACCTCGTTTTCACACACCGCAATGACAAACCCTTGAGCCCTCACTTAGATTGATTTTGCATTGAATTTTTTTTCATCCTTGCTATTATGACTCCTTGTTCAAAAGATCATTTAGGGCTCTCACACTAAGTTTTAGCTTACGGTCTCATTGGGTTGGCTTTCATTTTTGAGGTAGGCTTTTCTTTTCCCTAGTTTCTCATTTTTTAATTTTTGTTTCTTTTCTTTGTTGGGTTAGTCTGGGTTGTATTTTGTTATTTTTTGTTAGAGTTAGGTTTTAAAACTTAGTATTGTAGCACTTGCATATTTAGGGCTTCCAAAATCCAATCTCAACTTTTAAAAGCTCAAGCCCTAGTTTGCAGGTTGTTGGGTCTTCAGACTCCGTAACTCCAACTTTCCCCTATTTAACACTACTAAGTGACCTTTGGCACTTTTATTTTCACCAAGCCCTTTCGGGAATTGGGACTTTGGATCCCCAAAACCCTAAAAGAAGAGTTGAGGTCTGATGCCTCAGAACATCCCCTTGGGCTATCTAAAATCCTGAAACATCGACAAAGCCAGTAATTTTTTTTTGCTAATTTTTTTGGTCTTAAGCTTGGTTTTGAGGTTTTTTTAGTCATTTTTTCTATAATTTTTTATTTTATTTCTCGATAGCATTAGATTAAATTTGTTTCTTTTCTACAATTTCTTAAGTTAGTTTACTTTCGTAGTTAGATTTCATATTTTCAATAAAATATGTTGACAAGTGTCCTTTGATTGAATGTTCAATAGGTATGATTTCACCACTAACAATGAAGTACAAATTCAAGGGATATGGTCTAGCCTCCAGGATGGGTAATCTCCATAGCAAGATTACTAAAACATACATCGGCCATATGGAATTTAATGAGTTCATGAAGAGCATATCCAACCCTGCTAGTAGGTCACCTGATGAAACTTCCATGGTGTACTCAGACCTTGTAAATGCTACCAGACATCTGGTCTCCGTCTTGTCACCAGACCTTATAATAACTATTCCAAATCACTATAACCCAAGTGAAAGGAGGATCAATAACAAAGCAGTTGATGTCGTATTGGACATTAGACCATATATCATTAAAGACGTATTTCACATTCCAAAGGTAAACTACTACATTAATGTTTCAAGGGAGAGGGGTTAACACTACTATGCAAACACTTCCTATATGGCCTACAAAATCAACAACAACTACCTTTCACTACCAAATAAAGACTCCAAGTTGGATAAGATAGACCCTCATAGGGCATATATAATGAAGGATATAAATAATTATGTTACCTTGTTGAGAAGATTATATGGTATCCCTTGGACCAGAAAATTAGAAACCTAGATAGTACTACTCATAGATACTATCTAGGGCATTAAGACAATAATGATTGGGGTTGCATCATAAGTGAAAATTTATATGAACAATTATAAATTGTAAATAAAGAGTTGAGATTCTATATGACATCCTATGTGGTATATCTATAGGCAGCCTGTGTAGAATATCCACACCTATACAAGAGGGGATCTCTCAAAGATCAAAATGATTGTCCCTACAGTGTATACCCTCAGTTGGTAAGAAAAGACAAGTTGAATGTAGGTAGTCAAGAATACAGAATAGTCAATGATGCCTTCACCTTTGCAATCATCTTCTCTATTGAAAGAGATTATGAAAAGAGAATCTCAGTAGAGGCCACTTCTAGAATCAAAGATGTGGGGATATATTTCATCCAATTAAGGACTTTCACATACCTCAAGGTGGCAGGAAGCACTCTCAAACCAAAAAAGATCCAAAGGTACCCATCAGATATTATTATCTTAATGAAAATATGCAGACAACTAGCAAGCACCCATGAGCTCATTGTTTGCAAGCACAAGACATGTGTCACACTCCCCATCTCTATAGGATCTTACTCGGTATCAGAAATCAAAGTGGCTAAGTCAATATGCTTTGAGTGGGACAAACACAATCTTGATGAATTAAAGATAGAGAGGGGTAAGTTTGACCTCATTGCCACATTCACAAACTGATGGGTGATCACTATAAATACGAGCCCCTTCTAGAAGACCATTGGGAAAACTGCGTGGATGATTATGAGGTTCACATAAGAGATTATTGTATATTCTCTCTAGACCTCCCACAACATGCAATTGAAATATTCATCCTGTCAGATGCATGGGAGAAAGATTTGGAGGTTTATTGTGTGTATGTAATATAAGGATAAGGTATACACTAAGGTTATCCTAAATGTAGATGTGATTTCCCATGAAAATGTTTCTAACAACCATAGGGAAAGACATGTTATTGAGTGCACCAAGTGATGGGTAAAACAATCATTTATGATGGATCCATTACCTATGAAACAACAGGTTTATACTTTGATCCAAATTGAGAAAGGAATTGGAGTAAAGGTAAATGTGCCAGTATACAAGAAAGTACCTCCTCCTCTCTTGGTCAAGTAGTAGGCCATGCAAGGAAATTGGTTGATCACGGTCCTTCCTTAAATATTCCTAAGCACAAGGAGCCATAGAAGAAGACCGTGAAAAAAGATAAATATCCCCTACCCTCACAAATCAGTCAAAAAGATATCCCAACAACTAGTACAAATACTTCAATAGAGTTTCCTTCTTCCTTCAGACAATAAAGGGTTCCACCATTTAAGATACAATTTCCATAGGTTCGACAATCCTGAACTATAGAACAAGAAATTCTACATGAGACTTAAAAATAATTCTTTAATTTCTCCAGAGTTATAAACACTTGTGGAAGAGGAGGAACTGGACGAGGTGTTAACCAACTAATGGTAATGATAATGAAGACTGAGTTCAGAAGAATACAAGAAAGTAGAATGGTTAGATCAATTGTTATTTTTTAATTGATGTCAAGCAATTGATTTCTGATTTATATTAAGTTTCTATATCATTCGGAGAGGAACTTAATTAGGAAGATAATAAAGATCAGACAACGATGAAAAACTATTGGTATAATTGTTTTTACTTAACACTTGATGTTGTTAAGTCGGTAAAGAAGAAAGGTCAATTCTACCAAGAAAGGAAGCTTTAGTCGGTCGAGAAAAGAAAAGACACTCACTAAGAAAAGTTGACAACCGAGAAAGGTCAGTCACTGATAAAGGTTGGTGTTAGGGATTTTTCTTGTATGAATCACAATGCTTGAAATGTCTATTTGAACCTTGTACTTTCTAATTCTGATTCAGAGACAAGAAAAGCCTAATTGCTAAGGACTGGATAAGGTCCTTCTTCATTTTTGAGCTCCACAAATACTCAGGCAGGTTTTACCTTTCAAGATGGCTGTTAACATAGTATTTACTAATGTAGACACTGATTAGATATGTATCTTTATTGAAGCAACTTATGAAGTATCTTGTTGATGACCAAGCATAACCATAAACAAGATATTACCATACAAACCATAGTTATTAACATAACAATAACCAGTGATACAAGGATTCTCATC
>MU226832.1:1031015-1075048 GCA_018584345.1 Thuja plicata | reverse complement strand
GAAATCAAATTTCAAATTATGAATCTTTGGCGCAATCATCAAACGTTTAAGACAGCTGACATGGCATCTTCTGATTCATCCTCTGTCATACATCTCAGCTACCTTTTGTGCACAGTAATCAAAATTCTATCCTTTGATTGGCCGCCGGGTGATTCATCCTGTCATATCAACTACATGGCGCCGCATTTTAGATCTCATTATTTGGCGACCTCGTGACAATAGGAAGTCTCTTTGTCGCGAGCACTTTTCCTTAACCATGGTTTAATCTCTAGACCTGGCGACAATGCACATCCTTTACCTTGGCTGACCTAAGTCCATCTAGCGATCAAGCGACACAAGTGGAAATCTAAGTCGCATGGGGTTATCTTTAACTCATCATTCTTCTCCAGACCTGGCGACAAACCGTTGCTTTTTTACCTTTTTTAGTTATTGCCATGTCGCTGGATGCTCATATTCTTTCTTAAGACCACACGACAACCTTAGTCGCTGAGTCGGGAGAAAACTTTAACTTAACCTTATTATATAACACGTGCCTTTATTCCGTTTAGAGCGACCTTGCGACATACCCTAATCGTGAAGTCGGGAGGACCTTTTCCCTGAGGCACTTTCTTCTCCAGACTACGCGACCACCGTCAGATCCCTTAACTTCTTTATCGAATGGTTGTCGTTTAATCGCTAAATGATCAGACATGCCCTTAATTCATCTGGAGACCTTGCGAGTGAAGGAAAAAATACCTTAGTCTCTTTATCGCTTAATCCATTTCCTCCCTCTGGCGACCTCCCGACAACCACTTATATCATGACAGATGTCATCTGTTCTTTTGTCCACTCAATGTATACTGAAGAGCTGAGTCATCGCTCCTGTTCTGGCGACATCCCGACTGAGGGAAATCACTAACATCAAATAGTTAGTCGCGGAATCGGGGCTATTATCCCTTAACTATCATTTGATCTGGAGACCATGCGACTGAAGAAAATCTTAACTGTGAGCCATGGCCTGATCTAGTGATCATGCGACATGAAGTGAATCGCAAAGTCTGATAACATTGTATTGACTTTTTGACTTCTCTTGCGATCACCCGACTGAGCAGTGGGTCCCACTCCTTTTAAAGTTTATAACATAGATATCCCGCGACTACCCGACTAATAGGATATCGCTAAGTCTTGAGAAGCTGTAGGAATATTCTATTTTTTAACGAGACTATGCGACACAAGGCAAAAGAGAAGTCGGGAGAGCATTTAGCATATTCATTCTGGGTGACGCGATCAGGTGACCTAACTTGAAGAACATGTCTTAAGTGACTGAAAAAGGTAACGTTGAAATATAAGACATGACCTAGGGTTTTCAAATGCATCGTTTAACACTTGGTCACTAGGTTTTTTCAGGGTTTATGGCAATTTTGGCAAGGTTTAAGCATGAGAACCTAAAAATTTTCATAGGGCAAGACAAGGAACAAGGCAAAGCAGCAAAAATAGGAAATACAACCAACAGTTGGTAACTGAGCAAAGTCAGACACCGAGTGAAGATATTCACCTAGCAACCAAGCACGGAACAAAGTTTTAATAGAGATTGGATTCAAGGATCAAAAGGCATTTAATGTGAAGGCACAAAGATCCATAAGTTACAAAGGATGAAGACGAAGTTTGTTACAGGATCTATGGTCATGAAAATTCAAGTTCAAAAACTAAGATGAAGATTAAGCGGAAAAAGAAAGTTGTGAGTTCCAAGAGAAATGAAGGTCACGAGGCAAGGTTAAACACCTAACTGAGTTGCAAATACATTGTATTAGTTCATATGATATGATCTAAAAACTGAGTTCATTTATAGGGTAAATCAATAATTGGTATCAAATCTAGTGGTCTAAGAAGATAAGTTTGAAGGTACTTGAGTTAAAGATCCAAAGATGTATAAGAGGGAAGCACTGATATTGAATAGGAATATTTTTTCTACATGGAAGAATAGAATGAGTCTTCACATATCTGGTATTGGATATTATACACTGAATCATCTTGACAATGAGTACTCACCTCCACCATTTGGTCCTTTGACACTTGAGAAGATAAGATAAATACAATAACATACACAAGTGATGATAGAGAAAGCTTCTACTCTCACCAATCTAGAGTTAAATGATTTACAAGGTTGTGATACTGCTAAGCATATGTGGGATAGGCTTACACTAGTTTTTTGGCAGAGATCAACATGTTGATAAATCTAAGGCTGAATTCTTAAGAGGAACGTTTGAATCAATAAGAATGAAAGAAGGATAAACTATTACAACATACATAACAAGACTAAACGAGATTTCTATTTCTATTAGAGGTGCAGGAGGAACCATTGATGAAGAAGATGTTTCAAGAAAGATTCTTAGAACACTGCTACCTATCTATACCATCTGAGTGTCTACTATTCAAGAGCTGAGATCCATTACATAGATGGTTGTTACTTTGGATGCTACAATCGGTAAGCTAACTGCTTTTGAGCTGAATGATTTTGATAATAGTTTTCCTGCTACTTCTAAGATTAAATATGCATTCAAATCATCTTTAACTATTGGAAAGTCTAGAGATTCTAGATCTAGTGATGGATATGCAATAGTGCTCATGAAAGATTTCATAGTTGTAAAAGTGAGCTTGAAGAGGTATATGATGAAGATGAAAAGAATGAACTTGAGTTTGAAGCATTATTGGTTAGGAGGCTACCAAGAGGTAAAATAAAGTACAGAGGTAAGATACCTTTGAAATGATTTTCATGCAATAAGATTGGTCACATAGCTTCTAATTGTCCTAACAATAATGATAAGAAAGATAACAGAGATAACAACAATACTGAGAATAGATTTAGAAGATTCAGAGACTTTAAGAACAAAATAAATAAAGCATGCTACATTGCTTAAGTAGGTTCATCTAATGATGACACCAATGATGATGAAGAAGAATTTGTTTATGTTTCTATTAAAGATGAGTTTGATTAAGAAAGGTATGTTGAAGAAAAATCCCTAATCTCACAAGTAAGTAAAAATGATACATGGATTATAGACATTGGTTTCTTACACCATATGACTGGTGATACTAATAATTTTATTACTTTGAAAGAGAATAAAGGTGGTAACGTTAGATTTAGAAATGATGCCCCATATCCTATGAAGGGAAAAGGTTCTATAATTGTGCTGAAATATACTAAGAGTGATGATGTTTATTGGGTTAAAGGTCTGAAGTACAATTTGTTAAGTGTGGTATAGTTAATTAATATAGGTCACCGACTAGAATTTCAAAACAAGAAGGTTAAAGTATTTGATCAGAAGGGAAGTCTGATTGCTATTAGAGGTCAATCTAAAGGTAACTTATTCTACCTTGATAAATCCATAAAGAGTTTTCTATTTTCTAAGATTGAAGGTGTATGGCTATGGAACAAAAGGCTATGTCATGTTAATTTTGACAACTTAATCAAAGTCAGTAAGAAAAACAGAGTAAGAGGTCTACCGAGTCTAGAAAAAACTGAGAATGTAATGTGTAAGGGATGTCAAGTAGGTAAGATGACTAAATCGAGCTTTACAAGAAAAAATTATACTACACAAGGTATTTTGGAGTTAGTACACACCGACCTATATGGTCCCATGAGAACACAGAGATA
This sequence comes from Thuja plicata, assembly GCA_018584345.1. Taxonomy (NCBI): domain Eukaryota; kingdom Viridiplantae; phylum Streptophyta; class Pinopsida; order Cupressales; family Cupressaceae; genus Thuja; species Thuja plicata. The sequence continues at coordinate 1,071,414 of MU226832.1, read as the reverse complement.
CTATTGAGATAGATACTTCATATTTTTTGTTGATGATTATTATAGAATGATGTCGGTTATGTTTCTAAGAGAAAAATCTGATGCATTCCAAATGTTTAAGTGGTAAAAGGCTAGATTTAAAAAAGAGATAGGGAGACAACTAAAATGTCTAAGATATGACAGAGGCAGAGAGTTCACATCTGATGAATTTACACTCTTCTACAATGAACATTGTATTCTTGAAGAGGAAGTATATATTGAACAAGCTGAAGGATTTTCTGAGAATACTATCTGAGACATGGTATGCAAATTGCACAAAGCATTGTATGGCTTGAAACAAGCACCCCGAGAATGGTATGAAAGATTACATTCATATCTAATAAAAATAGGATTTCAAAGAACTAGTGACAACAACACTGTGTATCTGAAATATCATATTACTAATAGAGTTTTAATTGCTGACATATTTGTTGATGACATAATCTTTGGAGGCAATGACACATTGTGCAGATCTTTTGCCGAGGAGATGAGAAAGGATTTTGAAATGTCTATGATTGGAGAGATTAAATTCTTTCTTGGACTTCAAATTCAACAGGTAAAGGATGGGATCTATATTAAACAATCAAAATATATTAAGGAAATCCTAAAGACCTTTGGTATGGATGACTCAAAACTAGTTGGAACACCGATGGTCACTGGATACAAGTTATCTAAAGAGGATGAGTCAAAATAATTCAATGAGATACTGTACCAATCCATGATTGGTAAGTTGCAATATGTAGTGCAAAATAGACTTGATATTTCTCATGCAGTAGGGATTGTTGCAAGTTTTTATTTTGATCCGAAGGAAACACATATGTTTGTAGTTGAGATAATTTTTAGATATCTAAAAGGCACTAAGGATTTCGGCCTACTATACAATAAAGGAGAAGACTTTGAGTTGAAAGTATACACTAATGTTGATTGGGCTGGAAACATTGATGACAGAAAGAGTACAAGTGGAGGAGATTTCTATCTAGGAGAAAGACTAGTTACATGGATAAGTAAGAAACAAAGTTGTATATCACAGTCTACTGTCGAGGCTAAGTATGTTGCTGCAGCTATGAATTGTGCAAATATTGTATAGATCAAATAACTACTAGAAGGTATGAAAGAATAGATCACTGATCCAGTCACTATCTATTGTGACAATACAAGTTCTATAAGAATATCAAAGAATCCATTAATGCACTGAAAGACCAAGCATATATCTATCAAGTATCATTACTTGAGAGAAAAAGTACAAGACAAGGATGTAATATTGGAATATGTGAATTCAAAAGAATAGCTTGCTTAAATATTCACCAAGCCACTACCGAAGGATGCTTTTGAGTATCTCAGAGGTAAATTAGGGGTCCTACCCATATCCAACATTCATTAATGCAAGAGGCATGTTGCATCAATTATAGGACACATTAGAATATCTGAATTTTGAGTTGATGCTAGTGATTACACTTTAGGTGATGCCTGAAGTTGTGAGAGGATTTATGTATGCAAAGAGAATCAGTACATGCAAGGTATGATTCACTACTTGAACAATATTTTGAGAGTATGGATCTTTGGCATTATTGTCAAAGAGGGAGAAGTACAATGAGTAATTGATGAATACATAAGGGAGAAGTAAGTAATGAATACACAAGTAAAGGACAGTATATGTAAGAGGGAGAATGTGATTGAAGAAAAAGAGGAAGAACAAGCTAAGAGGGAGTAGAGACAGCACAGAGAAATCAAAGTATACCATCATCAATTGATAGTGTTGCCATCAATGCCAAAGAGGGAGATTGTTAACCAGTTGATGGTAATGATGATGAAGACCGAGTTCAAAAGAATACAAGCAAGTAGAATGGTTAGATCAGTTGTTATTTTCTCATTAATGTCAAGAAATTGATTTTTGGTTAATATTAAATTTCCATATCATTCGGAAAGGAAATTAAATGGGCAGATAATAAAGATCAGAAAATGATGAGTAACTATTGGTATAATTGTTTTTACTTAACATTTGATGTCGTTAAGTTGGTAAAGCAGAAAGGTCAAGTCGGTAAAGGGAACAAGCCTAGTTACTAAGAAAGGAAGTGTTAGTCGGTCGAGAAAAGAAAAAAATAAGCACTAAGAAAATTTGACAACCAAGCAAGGTCAGTCACCGAGGAAGGTAGGTAACCAAGCGAAGTCAAACACTGAGTGAAGATAGGCACTGAGTCATCGAGCATGGAACAGAGTTTGAATAGAGATTTCATTCAAGGATTATAACACATTTAATGTGAAAGCACAGAGACCTAGAAGTTTCCAAGGATGAAGACAAAGTTTTTTACAAGATCTATGGTCATCAAAAGTCAAGTTCAAAATATGAGATGAAGATTAAGAAAAAAAAGAAAGTTGTGAGTTCCAAGAAAAGTGCAAGTCACGAGACAAGGTTAACGGCCTAACCAAGTTCTAGATAAATTATATTAATTCATATGATATAATCTGATGACTGAGCACAATTATAGGGTAAACCAACATGAGGATGATGTCCCATAAATAAAAAGGCAAACTAGATTAGCCACTGCAACAACTAGAAGGAAAAACAAAGGTCCTTCTTCGAAAGATCTTTTAGAAACCCCAAAGGATGGGACTAGCCAGGATGACCCACAGGTGGTGAAAATTGAATCATATTTTTCGGCAAAGGTTGAGCCATAGAAACATGATCCTTTGGGAGTTGATGAGTTTGATATATTTTACATCCCAAGATTTAAAGAGTCCTCTCAAGAATTATCTGGTTGTGATGTTGGAACTAGTAGGGATGGGAAAAAGGATAATAAAGAGTTTAATGTCCAGTCACTCCCCTTGTACCATGTAGAAGAGAATATTGATAATGAGGTTTGGGGGGCTCCCGAAATTGGATTAAAACTCCCTCCTCAATTATAGACATGTGTGCCTCCAAGTGAGGAGATACATACAGAAAAGACCACTCAAGAAGTTGTACAAGATAAGGCAACTGATACACAACTAGAAATGGGTACACAAGATGTAAAAACTAAGGAGTATAAGGGTGATGAATTTGAAAAACTTGAAGAGATACCCCTGGAGTAACAATTGGATGAGATGGTTTTATCTCCATCCACAAAGTATGGGGAAGACACACAGAAACATGAAGAAGAAAGAGAGGAAGTTCCAACCATTATGGAACTAGTTCCATATGAACCCTTGTCGGTAAGCATGAAGCCCACCTAGATTTCCAAGGCCATGCAACCTAGGAGGAGTAATTACAAATAAATGGAGATCGTCGAACTATCTCAAATTGTTGAGGCCTTTCATCAAGGGGATTCTAGAAGGAAACTACAAAGGATATCTTATGTTAGTAGGGACAAAGTAGGAACTGGAAAGCTCAATTGGTAGTCCCACCTTCAAACATAAGTGTAGAATAGGTTACTCCTGATGATTTTGTAATGGAACAATTTTATATTGGAATGCCTACTAGAGAAGGAGGTAAAGCATTGGCAACGTTAGGGGTGTCAACATTGTTTAAATATATGCAACAAGATGAGATTGAAATTTAGAGTCTCCAACAACAAAATAAATTCCTTAAGGACTATATTTCTCAAACAGTTGGTCCCATTGACCAAACCAACCTAGAGGCATCATTACAAGCAGTACTTAACAAGAGGGCAGCGCACAAGAAAACTAATCCATTTTTTAAGGCATGTGCAGAATGGAAGGATGAGTTAGAAGAATTTGGCTAGGAAATTAGTAAATTGGTTCTAACACATTTTCATCTCATTTTCATGGAGCTAACACATTTATTGTACTTAGTTTCAGAAGGAGACGATTACATAGAGAGGAACGCAGAAATATGGAATAATTTTTTACAGGATCTAAGGCAGATGAGGAAGCAAGGTGTTGATATTTTTGTTGAATCTGAAGTTTTCAAGGAAGAAGAGTTGGACAAACTAGATATTTGGATAAGAGATATTAAAATCATCATCAAAGAATATAATAAGAGGTGAGAGTTAATAGAGGCCAAAGCAGAAGAAAAAATGCCAAGGGTGAAGCAGGTCGAAGAGTTCTTTGAGAATATTGAATGTGAGATATATCAAGATGAGGAAAATAAAAATTTGCACCCAATCAAGAATGTCACCCAGTAGCTTCATAAGATTTTGGCGAGTATAAATACAAAGGAAGATGTGTAGTGGATGTTTGATGCAAAAGAATACATGAGGGAGATAATGACGTACATTGAAGAGATTCAAAAAGTGGGAACCCGATTGAGAATCTTCTGAAAGAATCAACAAAAACATCTTGAGTTAACGAAATTGCCAGATTAGGAAGAAGTGGATGCAGTCATAGAGAAATTTTGTGAAGCTCTCCCGAGAATTCTTCCCCAAGATTAGAGGTTCTATATTAATTCATTCTTCCAGTTAAGGACATCCATGTGTGTTCAAGTTCAAGTCGTGGCACGAAATTGAGCAAAAGGAGGAAAGCCCAAAAATTATGAGAAATCATGTTTTTCTTAGAAAGGCGAAATATTCAGAGTGTAGATTGCATGGAATGGTTCTTTTTTGGAATCTAAGAAGTTTCAAGTCAGTTACATATGAAAACAACAAGTTATCTCCTTGTTTTCATGGATCGACATCAAGTGTGGAGTTAACTAGAGGTATTTTTGGTGAAGAGACACTTTAACTCCACTTCATTCTGAGTTTGTAGGGAATATTTTGTGTCAAATATGCATGTTTTATATGGTGCAATATATTTAAATCAAATCTATCATGTTATAGAATAGGTTTAGGAGTATTTTATTTGAGTTAAACTCTACTTCTAAATTTATTACACCATGTTTGGGCACCCAAAAATCCTAATTACGGGATTAATGATTTTGAGATGTAAAAGCTATATAATTTGAATTGGGTATTGTAATTAGGGTACAAAATTTTGCATTAGAATACAATTTACATTTGGTACTTAATTCATGGTTTTTTAACTACTAAATTTATGCAAATTTGAGAAATTTATTTCTTCATATTCAAGAGCCATGTGTATTTCTTATGTGATTTCTCCTATGAATCAATTAGTCAATGTTTATTGTGATATATTTTGCTTGTTGTGATGAATGATTGGAGAATATTCATTATTCATACTTGAGGATGAATTTTCTTGCATGTGTGCATGTCTGGTATGGCTTCACAATTTGATGAATTATGAGATATCTATAATCTGTTAAATTTCCATTTGTGAGTACATCTACTTGTTATAATATGTGAGTATTCAATTTCGTATGCTTGTGGGTTTCCTTTATCTAAACCAATATTTGATATGAGAGTTATATTTATTGTGGTTTATATCCATTATAATTCAATTCATTTGTTTTCTTAAATTATCATTGTCATAATCTTTTGACATTTTTTGCAAAGTTGGGTTAGAAGAAAAATCATCATAGGAGCTAATTTAGATTGCTTCACTAAATTTGCATGCACATACTATCTTTAATTTCTCTATTTTCAGCTTCTTCTAGATTCAAAACCAGCAAATGACTCCTTGTGTATTCATATTATCTTCAGTTGAGTCTCCACACGATTGTACCACGACCATTGAGAGCCTTGGGAGTGACTTCATCATTCTTTCAAGAGATGGATTTGCATCATATCTCCCTACTGTTACATCAAGTAAAAACAACGCTAGAAGATGGTAAGAACTCTCTCCAAAATGAAGCTAGAAGATACTTATGCATTTCCAAGTAGTTGCACAGAGATAGGAATCTCCAACTTCCTTAGTTGTACACAAGATAAAAGCTTATTTCTAAGCCCCCTAAAAAACTTTTAAAATGCATGTGCATGAACAAAAGGTCAAGCCTCAACCTCTCCTACCAGAAAGGCACTCAAAAATGCATTAAACTCCCCCAAACTGATTCAAAGAAACCCATATATTTGCTCATCATAAATTTTAAACTTTTCTAACCTCCCATATATGCTTGGAACCCTCATAAATATTCAATTACATCCCTTTCTCATAAATATATTTTATTTTATCTTTGCACCACATATTATATTTACTAAAGTGATTTATATAACATCACTTTAGCAATATTTACCTTTAACATTCACGCAAAAAAAACAATAAGGCACTTAATACTTGGGTATTAGTATGAAGAAAAAGTTTTATAACAAAGGCAAAAAAATGCCTAAGGGCTAGCGGTCACTTTAGGGAAAAATAAAACCCTTAACATAACTGTAGCTATTCTCTCTGTCATTTCATTTATTTTTTTCTCTCTACTATTGTGAGGCACCACCATGCTGGATTTCATGTATCTCAGGGTCTAATGCAATTTTTTGGAATCATCTTCTATGTAGGTTATGGAAAATCATGGTAAGTTTCTTTTACTGTGAAAGTTGATGCTTATTTCAAGACTTGTGAATACAAAAATGATGAGCATGTGTATTTATTTGATGCTTATTTCATGCTTGAGGCTTTGAGTTGGGGTTATACTCATTGCATCTTCCTGCATATTTGTTTCTTTATTGTATCTTCTACAAGAACTTGGAGTTTTTTTCAAATAAGCGGGTTTCTTCGCATTCTGGGGGCCATTATTTCGGTCATAGATTCCTTCAAATCATGTTACTGTGAGTCAATCCCTGGTTTCTCACGATGCCTTGCATTGAAATATTGTTGTTCAGTCATTGAAGTCGTTACACTTTCATATTCATTATGTCACTATGATAGCCTTTTTTATTGTTCTTTCTGAAGACTTATGGATAAAATTTCAAAGGATTTGCATGCTCCTTTCTTTTATCACAGTCACTATGCTTCTCTCATTCTAGATGATTCTGGGACCTTGGTTTTTATATGGTCACTATAATAACAATAATAATAACATTATTCTATGCTTATCCTTACTTCTACATTATGACCTTGCATGTTCTCACATTGCTCTGATCATTCTCAAGCCCATGCAATGGTTCTAGATTCAGCTATTGTAGACACATTCTTTATTATCTTTTCCTTCTATGCACACGTATTCTCAAATTATCATTGTCCTTCATTAAAATGGTCATGCTTAAATCACTCTAAATTGAAGGAATTTTCCTTTTCTTTTTCCTCAATCCCTATGCCTTTGAGAAACCCTATCATGCACAGTATTTATGTTGTTATCATTATGCTTGCTATATATTTATCATTTGATGTTTTCAAATCTTGCAAGGACTGTCATTTTCTCATGATGATTAGACCACTACTATGATTAGATACTATCTTTGGACACTGCATGGCATTTATTTTAAACACACTCATATAACTGATTTCCTTATCCATGTCCTATGGAGATTCTCTCCTTTTGTAGCAGTATTTTGTTTTCCTCAATCACTGTTTAAATATTTCATGCTACTGTGTTCTTCTTAGCACTGGGATCATGACTTAACTGACCATTTTCTAAACTATGCTTTTCACTGTTTTGAAGCTCATTTCATTGGTATCGTACATGTTCGCAACTATTTTGAATGTTGTAATAATATTGTTTGACCTTTTTTTAAAACTGCTCTATGGTCATTTGTTGGAATAATCTTTGCATTCTTTGATCCTAGGAATGACTGCTTTGACATTTCTTGTCACTATTATTTTGACAGTCACAAGACTTTCCTTCTCCAAATCTTCTCTTGGTTGTTTACATAATGTATTTTCATTGTGATTGTTTTTATAACAACTTTGTTTGATCTTTTTATTTGATATGTATTATCGCTGTGATAGTGGTTCTTGAACCTTGCATATATAATTTATTCTTGGTATCTATGAAAATAATCTTCTCATAAAGGCATCCATTCTTTTCTTTTCTATGTTGTTGACTTCACTAGCCGCCCTGAGATAGAAAATGTTACTATCTTTTATCTAATGATTGTCCACATATACTGAACTTGTTTTGCTTGTAACAATCTATCTATCATTGTTCTTTTTATTTTTCATTGTAATCCCATTGAGAAGATATTTGTTATTTGTCAAGATGAACCTGACAAAACTTTGAGAAACACTCTTTTGTATTATTATAACTCATTATCTACATACTATTGTAACTCATTAGATGCATACTGTTGTAACTCATTATAGTTCTATTAAGAATATATTTCTATTTGTGACAGTGAAAACATCAATTCACTATTATGAATGTAGAATACCTACTTGATAGAACTGTAAATATAGAAACATCAAAACCACCTTTCTTATTGTGCCTACCAAAAATTAGAGAAAACTGACTAACTATGCAAAATATTACTTAGAGGAAATAAAAACCTAGCCTAATCTAATCTAACCAGAAATAATGCATTCTTAAACAAAACCATTAATAGGATGATAGAAATAGTTGTCCCTCCTTTTCAAGTTGCAATGTTCAACATGTTCATGAATAACTAAGAAGAGATTAAGCACATACAATTGTGCAAAAATTTGATGTACTACTTGAAAGATATAAAAAAATTCACTCACCTCCTCTAATTGGTCATATGTACAGTTGTTCAAGAGTGGAGGAATGAGTTGAAATTACTCTTTCTTATCTACAAGTGCACCTTTTTCTTAATCATTAACTGTATGTTCATGCTTGGGTGCAAGCATGACCTTTGATGACTTCTTTCCTTCCATCCAAGCTATATTTCTTATAGGACTGTTGATTAACTAATGAATATCTGATGGAGATGATGAAGACCAAGTGATATCGAGTATCATGATTGTAGAAATGGTTAGACCAGTCGTTGTTTTTTCATTGATGTCAAGCAATTGATTAATTGATTTTTATTTTGTTACCATATCTTAAGAGGATAAGTTAAATTGGTGACAAATACAGATCGGACAATGATGAAGTAATGATGATATAGTTGTTTTCTACTATATATTTGATGTTATCAAATCGGTACATTTGATTGATCAAGTCGGGAACTACAATGAATTAAGTTATGACTAAAAGAGTTACTTTACCAAGATAGACTGAGTTAGTCAGTAGAATGTTATGTGAGTCGGTTACAGTTACCGAGCACCGAGCACCGAAGATGAGTTAGACACCGAGCAGTGAATGAAGTCAGTTACTGAGTTACAAAGAAATTTTTACCGAGTATAGTTACTGATATTAAATGATGATGAATTCCAATTTAATGCGAAGCAAAGATGAGCTAGATGAGGAAATGAATTAAATGAATTTTTTTACAAGATCTATGAATGGAAAAATTCAATATGAAGATCTAAGGCAAAGATCAAGAGGTCAAATAGAAATATGGAAGTTCCAAGAAAAGTTACAAGTTTCAAGGTAAAAGTGAAATGGTTTACGGAGTTGAGAAATATGAAGAAGATGAGCGAATGACTGAATGCAAATGAGGGAAAATCTAATTAAGGAGATTAAGAGGCAAAAGTATGTCTATATAAAGAATGAGAATTAAACAGAATGTGATGTTTCTGGCTAATTGAATAGAGAAGAAGGAGAAGTTGAAGAACAACATTTACTGAGAAGAATAGAGAAAGATAGATTGACAAATCTACAGTGTGAGAAAGAGATCAATGGAGTAGGTGATGCTATTATTCAATTGAGCATAAACGATCTAATACAAGAAAAGGTATTTTTTATATTTATAGATCAAATTTTATTGTTGCTTATTAATATTTGTAACAGAGATATCTCTTAACCAAGTGGATCTAACCATCCTATTTGTAAAACCTAGACTTAGGTGACATTCCAAAAGAGTGTTTAAAGACCTCTAACAAGGCCACTCCTAATAGGGTGAAGATCTTAACAGCTCTGAAGTAAATCCCCTAACACGGTCACATTTAGCAAATGTGTTTGTAATCTTTAACAGGATAAGTTCTTAACCGAGAGTACTTCAGAAGCGTACATTTTTATTGTGGGTTACAATTCTCATAGAGGGTTTTCCCAAATTGGGTTTCCTCATTAAATCATGTGTCAATCGATTTATATATGATGTTACTAAGTTTGAATGATTGATTTACATATGTGAGATGTATTGCTGCTTATGTTATTTGGTGAATTGATTATTTACTATATTTAGTATTACTGAGTGAATCAGTGAGTTCAGTTTTGAGTGTTTAATTTTTTATTTGTCTGATTCACCCCCCCCCCCTCTCAGTGAGACCAACAATTGGTATTAGAGAATCAGTTACTCTGAAGTGATAGGTTTGAAAGGATTTGAGTCAAGATCTAAAGATGTATAAGAGGGAAGCACCAAAGTTGAATAGGGATCATTTCTCTACATGGAAAAGTAGAATGAGGTTGCATGTGTCTGGAGTAGGAGAATATCAACTTCACTTTCTTTATAATGAATATGTAGCATCGACTACTGCACCTATCACTATCAATGAGAAAATATAAAAACAAGAACACACACAAGTTATGATTGAGATCGCATCTACACTTACTGACCAGGAATATGATGAGCTTGATGGTTGCACTACTTCGAAAAAAATGTGGGATAAACTTATTTTGACCTATGCTGGAGATGAACATGTTCAGAACGCTAAAGCAGAAAGTTTTAGAGGAAAAATTAACTCTACGAGGATGAAGGAAGGAGAGAACATAATACAATATAGTAAAAGAGTTAAGGAGACTATTAATTCTATCATAGGAGATGGTGGTATCATAACAAAGGATGGTGTTACAAGAAAAATGTTAAGAACCCTACTACCAAGTTATGTTATTCATGTATCTACTATACAAGAGCTAAGATCTATACCCTAGATGAACGTTTCACTTGATGCTACTATTGGTAAGTTAACTCCATTTGAGTTAAATGATTTTGACAATAGTATACCTACTACTTCTAAGATTGAATCTGCATTTAAGTCTACTTGAAAGATTGGAAAGGCTAGGGAAGCTACTGCTAGAGATGGATATTTGAGCAATGCTAGTGAGAAATTTTATAGTTGTACTGAAGGACTTGAAGAGCTATTTACTGAATGTGATGAGAATGAAAGAGAATTTGAAGCTTTATTGGCTAGAAGGTTACAAAGAGGCAAAGGAAAATACCAAGGTAAGTTACAATTGAAATTTTTTAATTGTGATAAAGTTGGTCACTTTGCATCTAACTGTCGAGATAAAGATAAGAAAGAAAAGAAAGATAACAGAGATAAGGACAAAAGAGAAAACAGATTTAGGAGATACCAAGACTATAAAAACAAAGGTAAGAAATCTTGTTATATTACTAATCAACGACTGAGTGATGATGATTCTTTTGATAGTAATTGATTAACTACAACTGATTGTATGTTTGAAGTCATTTGTTGATAGTCAACCGAGTTACACATATGATGATTGACATTATCAGTTGATCTATTGTCATTGATGTCAACTTGTTTGGGTATCATAATGGTAGAAATCATCTATTATAAATTATAGATCTGGAACACACAAAGTTTATGTGGTCTTAAATTGAAGATTTATGTATACACCGAGAGATAGTGAACATCAAGTAAAACATAGTGTATACTGAGCACAGTGATAACCGAGCTAGGGATCGCCGGCACAACACAGTATTGACCGAGAAATTTTTTAAACTAAGGCCGACTAGAATGCTGAGCTGGAAATTGATGATTCTGAGGTAAATGATAAGGTTTTTTATGTTGATCAAACGGTTATGAAAATTCAATGAAGATCGAACGACGAAGATTGAAATGTGTTTTTAACACAATTGTTGAGGAAGGTTTAAGCGGCAAAATCAACAATGGATATTAAGTGGAAAAATATGAAGGATGAAATTAAATGAGCTATGGTGTCTATATAAGAGACGAGATATTCATTTTGAATATGCATATACATGATGCACACATGAAAAGTTTATGCATGACTGATCAAACTGGTTAAAGAAAGAACTGAGCATTTCTGTAGACATTACCGAATGACAGAAGAAAGAGCATTACCGAGAAGATTAGTGTATGAAGAATTAGATGAAATCAAGTGAACAAATTGATCAGAGGTATTATGTACTTAGAATAGATCTGAAAATCTGCAAAGTAGAGTTGTATTTGAATCAGATCATTACTGTATCATTTTAACCATTGTTACAGATAAATATCCTAACCGAGTAGGATGTGAAAGTCTTTATTATGACATTCTAATGAATGTTGAGTGTTTTCTTGTTGACCCCATAGTGAATCCATGGTCAAGAGAGAAATGTTAGTTTTAAATCATCTAGCCAGGTCACATTTAACAGTGTGCATTGTAACCTTTAATAGGGTTGGCTCTTAACCGAGCTCACTTCAGAAGAGTGAAATATTTTGGGTTACCGGTCCCAAATGGTTTTTTCCTTAGCAGGGTTTCCACGTTAAAAAAAAAAAATTTTAATGTGTATGATTGTTGTGTATTGCTATTTTACTTTACACATTACTTTATATGCACTGATCGGTAATCACAATATTAATTTACTGATACTCGGTAAACAACTAGAAGATATATTTCATATTTCACCGAGCTGAGTTATATATTTGAAATTTGTTTTATATACATCTGGGAGAATTTGGTACTGTAGGATAATTGAGAAACAACTAATTCACCCCCATCTAAGTTATTCTAACAATTGGTATTAGAGCAAGTGTGCTTAGAAGGAAAGTTTTGAAGGACTTAAGCTAAAGATCAAGATGTATACGAGAGACACACCAAAGTTGAACAAGGAGAACTCCTCGACATGGAAAATCAGAATGAGACTATAACTATCAGGGATTGGAGATGAAATTTCAATATACCTAGACTCTGAATTCATTCTACCAACTGGACCCTTGATTGTTAATCAAATGAAAGAGAAACATAAACACAACATTATAATGGTAGAGATTGCTTCTTCTCTTACTAATGCAGAATTTGAAGATATCAAGACATGTACATCAGCCAAGCAGATGTGGGACAAGCTTACACTAGTTTATGGAGGAGATGCAAATGTACTAAGAGCTAAAGCAAAAAGTCTCCAAGGAAAATTTGATGACATGAGAATGAAAGAAGGAGATAAAATAACACAGTACAGTAACCAACTCAAGTAGGTTGTAAATGCTATTCATGGATCAAGTGGAACTATTGACGAGGATACTATTATGTGTAAGATTCTTAGAAATTTATTTCCTATTTATTTTATAAGAGTCTCTACAACACATGAAATGAGAGCACCACCTGGAAATAATATTATTGTTGATAGTCTTGTTGGAAGATTGATTTATTTTGAGCTGAATAACTTTGACAATAGTGTTGTGCCTACTATGGAATCTGCGTTTATGTCTAATTTGAAAATTGGAAAATCTAGTAGCAAACACATGATTAGAAATAACAGTGACAGTAATAGTGATGATAAGAAACTTGATGAACTTGAAGCATTAATGATTAGAATATTTCACAAAGGTGAAGGAAGATATAAAGGTAAACTACCTTTGATATGTTTTAACTGTAAAGAGATTGGCCATTTTGCTGCAAGATGCCCTAACAGAAAGAATGATGAAAGAAAAGATAGATCTAATGACAAAAAAGATGACCGAGATTACAGAAGTAATTGACAGTATGACAGAAGAATAACCAAGATTACAAAGATAAAGGTAAGAAAGCCTGTTACATTGCTGAAGATAAAGACAATGACAATGGTTCAGACAGTGATGAAGATATTGAGACACTATTCGTAGCCTTGAAAGAAGATTCTGAAGAAGATGAAAGGTATGTTAAAATAGAACTTATTTCTAAAGTTAGTAAACATGACATTTGGGTTATTGATAGTGATTGTACACATCACATGACTGGAGATAAAGAAAAATTTGAATTTCTTGAACATTATGATGTTGGATCTATTAGAATGGAAAATGATACACCTTGTCAAGTGAAAGGAAAAGGTACTATTATGATGAACAATCAAATAAAATGTGAGAATGCATATTGGGTGAATGGACTTAATTATAATCTGTTGAGTGTTTCACAGCTGAATAACACAGGTCACCGAGTTGCATTTGAAAATAGAAAAGCCAGAATCTATGATGGAACAGGAAAATTGATCGGTATTGGTCAACAATCAAAAGGCAATCTATTCTATCTTGACACTACTGAAACTACTTGTTTTTTGGAAAAGAATGAAGATGTATGGTTATGGCATAAGAGGCTATTTCACGTAAATTTTGACAACATGGTTAAGATCAGTAAGAAAAGAAAAGTTAGAGGCTTACCGAGCTTATCTAAACCTGACCATGTTATGTGCAAAAATTGTCAAATGGGAAAGATGTAAAAATCTAGTTTCAAGAGAAAGAATTTTTCATCTAATGATATTTTGGAGTTAGTTCATACAGACCTATGTGGACCAATGAGGACACAGAGATATTATGGGGATAAATAATTTATTTTATTTGTTGATGACTACTCTAGAATGATGACTGTCATCTTCCTAAAAGAAAAATCTAAAGCATTTAAAATGTTTAAATAGTACAAAGCTAAAGTGTAAAAATAAACTGGAAGAGAAATGAAGTGTTTGAGATCTGATAGAGGAAGTGAATTTATTTCGGATGATTTCACTAACTTTGGTAATAAGTATGGAATCAAAAGATAGGTTTTTGCACTGAGGACACCACAATAAAATAGGATTGTTGAAAGAAGAAATAGATCAATTGTGGATTGTGCTAGAATACCGATGATTGAAAAATATGTTGCACAAACATACTGGAGAGAAGCTGTTAGTACTATTTTATACACACTTAACAGAGTACAAATGAAGAAAGATACAAACAAGACACCTTATGATTTATGGTATGGTTATACACCTAATTTGAGTTATTTAGAATATTTGGAATTCATGGTTATATTATGAAAGATGAGAGAAATGGTAAATTTGATTCAAAAAATGATGAAGGAATATTTCTTGGCTATTCTACTAAGAGTAAAGTGTACAAATGTTTGAAAAAGATTTCTAACAAAATTATTAAAAGTGCAAATGTGAAAGTTGATGAATTTGTTGAGAAGAATGATGAGGACAGCATGAAAGAACCAAAATATTACAGTAGATTTGTCTACATGGAAGAGCCTGATACTTTACCGACATAGATGTCTAACATTACAGTGCAACAGGGTAATGTTACCAAGCAACAAGGAGCACATACCGAGAATTATGAAAATGTTGAAACTGAAGATCATGAACAAGAACACATACAATGAACCTACTGGAGATCATAATGAAGAAGAAAGAACTGAACCTAAACTTTCCAAATATGTGAGGAGACATCATCCAAAGAATCAGATTATTGGAGATAAAAGAGCTGGTATGATGACTCGAAGTATGTTGAAATAAAATACTTGTTTGATTTGTGAATTTGAGCCTAACAATGTTAGAGATGCATTAGAAAATGAAGAATAGATCACTGCAATGAATAAAGAAATTGACCAGATACAGAAAAATAAAATATGGACATTAGTACTGAGACCGAGTGATAAGAATGTCATTGGCACCAAATAGATTTTCAGAAACAAATTGAATGAGAATAGAGATGTAACCCGAAATAAAGCAAGATTAGTATGCAAAGGGTATGCACAGGAAGAAGGTATTGACTATGGAGAAACTTTTGCACCCATTGCTAGACTTGAAGGAGTTAGAATATTACTTCCATATGCTACATATAAAGGATTCAAAGTATATCAGATGGATGTTAAGTCTTCATTTTTTAATGGAATACTGGAAGAAGAGGTATACATTGAACAACTTGAAGGATTTGTTGATCCTGATCCGACAAACATGGTATGTAAGTTACACAAATCTTTATATGGTTTTAAACAAGCACTGAGAGCATGGCATGAAAGACTACACTCCTATCTTATAATTATTGGAATTGTTAGAACAAGTGACAACAACAATTTTTATTTAAAAGGAGGAATTGATGATAATCCCCTTATTGCTGAAATTTTTGTTGATGATATTATATTTGGAGGTAATGACAATCTATGCACATCATTTGCTGATGAAATGAGGAAATAATTTGAAATTTCAATGTTTGGAGACATCAATATTTTTCTAGGATATCAAATTTTACAATAGACTGCAGGTATCTGCATTACACATTCCAAATACATCAAGGAAGTACTGAAAACATTCAAAATGGAGGAATCAAAACCAGTTGGAACACCTATGGTGACAGGATGCAAATTGACAAAAGAAGATAAGACGCCTGAGGTAAATCAGATATGTATAGATCTATGATTGGTAAATTTATGTATGTTGTACACACAAGACCTAACATTGCACATCCAGTTGGAATTTTTGCAATATTTTTTGCTAATCCCAGAGAATCACATATGACTATTGTAAAAAGAATTTTTAGATATCTAAAGAACACTAAAGACTATGGATTATGGTACAAAAGATATGGAAAATTTGAACTAAAATTTTATATTGATGTTGATTGGGTTGGGAACATTGATGATAGAAAGAGCACTACTAGTGGGGCATTCTTTATAGGAGACAGATTAGTTACTTGGATAAGTAAAAAGAAAGGAAGCATATCTCAATCAACTGTAGAAGCAGAATATATTGTTGTTGCTGCAAAATATTCAAATATTGTGTGGATAATACAACTTTTGAAAGGTATTATTGAGGAGATCATTGACCCAGTGATAATCTATTGTGATAATACTAGTGCAATAAATATTTCAAAGAACCCTACGATGCATGCAAAAACAAAGCATATATCTATCAAATATCGCTACTTGAGGGAACAAGTACAAGATAAGCAAGTGATACTAGAATGTGTGCACTCAAAAGAACAACTTGTAGACATATTCACTAAACCCTTACCAAAGGATACATTTGAGTACTTAAGAGGTCGACTAGGGGTTTGTCTCTTTTATATTGGTCACTAAGCAAACTAGGAGGTTGCATCAACCTAAATGTAATCAGAAGATCAGACATGTTGATGCAAAGCTGAACTGGACTGACATAGACATATCAATACACTACAAGGTACTTACTACACCAATCACCAAAGATATTTTGGCTACTGAAGAGTTCTATAATTTTTTTTGGCATTTTTCTCAAAGGGAGAGAGATTCGATGAAATATCTAAAGGGAGAGAGATTCAATGAAATATCTATCCATCAAAGGGAGAAGAGAATGATTAAAGGGAGAAATAACATATTTATCTATGGAGAGATCAAGAGAAGAAGAGTCAAATTTGCAGGGAGAGTTTTCATGGTGAGTTTTAATGAGTTTTTAATGCTGGCACATTTTTATATTCAAGCTAGGGAGAGCTACAAAATTATTGCAGTTATAGAACAAAAGTTTGGTATTTCTATGGCATTTTTCATATTGCATATTTCATATTGTGTTTCCATAAATTCCAAAGGGAGAGATTGATGAGCTACAACTAATTGTATGTTTGAAGTCATTTGTTGATAGTCAACCGAGTTACAGATATGATGATTGAAATTATCATTTGATGTATTGTCATTAATGTCAACTTGTTTGAGTATCATAATGGTAGAAAACATCTGTTATGAATTGGAGATTTGGAACACACAAATTTTATGTGGTCACAAAATGAAGAGTTTTGTATACACCGAGAGACAGTGAACACTGAGTAAAACATAGTGTATATCGAGCATAGTGATAAGCGAGCTAGGAATCGCCAACGCAACACGGTATTGACCGAGCAATTTCTTTAAACTGAGGCTGACTAGAATGTTGAGCTAGTAATTGATGATTCTGAGGTAAATGATAAGGTTTGTTATGTTGATCAAACAGTTATGAAAATTCAAGGAAGATCGGACGATGAATATTGAGACGTGTTTTTAACACAATTGTCGAGGAAGGTTTAAGCGGAAAAAATCAACGATGGAGATTAAGCGGAAAAATTTGAAGGATGAAATTGAATGAGCTATGATGTCTATATAAGAGACAAGAGATTCATTTTGAATATACATACACTTGATGCGTAGATGTGAATTTTATGCATGACTAATCAAACTAGTTAAAGACATAACCAAGCATTTCTGCATACATTACCGATTGAAAAAGGAAAGAGCATTACCAAGTAGAATAGAGTATGAAGAATCAGATGAAGTGAAGTGAAAAAATTGATCAAAGATATTATGCACTTAGCATAGATCTAAAAATCTATAAAATAGAGTTGTATTTAAATCAGATCATTACTGTATCAGTTTAACCATTGTTACAAATAAATATCTTAACCGAGTAGGATGTGAAAGTCTCTATTATGACATTCTAATGAATGTTGAGTGTTTTCCTGTTGACCCCATAGTGAATGCATGGTTGAGAGAGAACTGTTGGTTTTAAATTCTCTAACCAGGTCACATTTAACAGTGTGCATTGTAACCTTTAATAGGGTTGGCTCTTAACCGAGCTCACTTCAGAAGAGTGAAATATTTTGGGTTACCGGTCCCAGGTGGTTTTTCCCTTAGAAGGGTTTCCACATTAAAAATATTTGTGTTAATGTGTATGATTATTGTGGATTGTTATTTTAATTTACACATTACTTTATATGCACTAATCGGTAATCACAGTATTAATTTACTGATACTCTATAAACAACTAGAAGATATATTTCATATTTCACCGAACTGAGTTATATATTTGAAATTTTTTTATATACATCTGGGAGAATTTGGGACTATAGGATAATTGAGAAACAATTGATTCACCCCCCCCCCCCCNGAGAAACAATTGATTCCCCCCCCCCCCCCCTCTCAGTTACTCTAACAAGTAATGAGGAAAAATAAGTTGTTTATGTTTCTATAAAAGATGATTCTGATGAAGAAGATCCTGGAGCCCTAATATCACAAGTAAGAATGAAACATGGATTATAGATGGTGGTTGTTCACATCACATGATTGGTGACACACTTACAAGTTTATTTCCTTGGAAAATCATGATGGAGGTTATGTTAGATTTGTTAATGATGCTCCATACCCTATGAAAGGAAAAGGATCTATAATTCTACTGAATAACACAAGATGTGATGATGTCTATTGGGATGAAGGATTAAAGTATAATCTATTGAGTGTTGCACAGCTAAACAATACTGGTCACCTACTGGAATTTCAATATGGAAGGGTGAAATTATTTGATGAGAAGAGAAATCTGATTGCTACTGGAGAATAATCTAAAGGTAATCTGTTTTATCTTGATACTTCTATTAAGAGTTGCCTATTTTCTAAAGTTGAATATGTTTGGTTATGGCACAAAAGTCTTTGTCATGTTAATTTTGACAACTTAATCAAAGTGAGTAAGAAGAGTATAAGAGGAATTTTGAAAGCAATACTTATGTTACAAAAGGAATTTTGGATTTAGTTCATACTAATTTATGTGGACCCATGACAACTCAAAGTTATTATGGAGACATATATTTAATTTTATTTGTGGATGATTATTCTAGAATGATGTCTGTAATGTTTTTAAAAGAAAAATTGATGCATTTCAAATGTTTATGTAGTATAAGGCCCGAATTGAAAAAGAAACTAGAAGACAGCTGAAATGGCTGATATCCAAAAAATGAGGTGAGTTTACTTCTGATGAGTTTACTTTGTTTTGTAATGGGAATGGAATCAAGAGACAGTTTTCAGCACCAAGGACACCACAACTAAATGGGATTGTTGAGAGAAGAAACAAATCTATTGTTGATTGTGCTAGGACACTGATGATTGAAAAAGGAGTTTCACAGAACTTCTGGAGGGAACCCGTGAGTACTATTGTTTATACATTGAACCGAGTATAAATGAAGAAAGGTACCAACAAGACACCTTATGAAATCTGGTATGATCAAAAACCTAATGTTAGTTACTTTAAAAATTTTGGGAGCAAATGCTATATTTTGAAAGATTCTAGAGAAGGAAAGTTTGATTCGAAAGGAGAAGAAGGGATACTCTTTGGATATTATACAAGGATTAAAGCTTACAAATATTGACTAAGATGCTATAGAAAAATCAATGAAATCCTCAAGAGGAATTGTGAAAATGAACCTTCTATATGCCCACTTCACACATATATTCTTCTTGTTTTTCCCACTTTCTAGGGGCAAAAACATAGGGGGCATATATTTACTCCTCACCTAATCTTTTATTCTGACTAATACTAACACTTTTTAAGCATTCTTCTCACCAAACTAGATTCTTCTATTTTTGTGCTAAACAATTTTTATTTTGTGGAAATTCTCACAATAGATGTGGTTTCACATTGGACACTGGGGACATCATCTACATTCACCAGGTTGGCTTCTTTGATCGCTACAGTATCCTTTTTTAAGGTAATAAATGCATTTAATACACTAAATGTACTTAATGAATTTATCTTAAAGTGACTTTAGTGCACATGATCCCTTGAGATAATTAGTTCACTAAAGTGGGGGAAAAATGTAGTGTCGTAAATTGCACCCTATGCATTTATGACATCTAAGAATTTAACCATGTGCATTTATGAAAAAAATCCATGATCTAATATTTATATTCTAACATCATAAACTTTAAGAACAAGGTGTTTATGACACCTGGCCCAAATTGGGAGTTAAATGGTTTGATGATGGTGCGGCACATAGACGTTCGTGCAAGTGATTTTGTTCCCCAAAAAATTAAATTTTAAAGAGAGCATATTCACATAATAGCTTTATTTTGATGCATTTCCCTTCTATTAGGTGTGTTAAAAAAAACTACTAGCACCCATTCTGAGCAATAAAAACCTTTCAACTTCTTCATTTGTCTCTCTTTCTCACTTTGATCTTCCACTTCTTGGCTCTCTAACCCTCATTGTGCTCTCTCAAGTGAATCCCTATTGGATTATTCTTGCACATCTCTCCTCTCTAATCTAACACACATCTATTGTCTTATCAATTACCTATCAATATTATGTATTTTTATCACCGATCAAAAAAAAAAATATTATGTATTTTTATCATAAATCTTTGTACAATAGGGGCTTTCCTCCATCAAGAAGGGTTTGTTTATTACTTGTCTTTATATCATTTGTCTTATGCAATAGGGTTTTTCCTTCATTAAGTGATGTTTGTTTCTAGAATATTGTTATCAATTTTATTCCAACAAATCTATTTCATTTTTCGTGGAGGTGGAAACACCAAAATAGGGTTTTGACTACAACAAGCCCCTATATAGCTCACAACATTTTCCCCATGTTTATGTGTGTTGGTAACCAATACGTTCGTAGAGCAAAGAGGATTAAATTAGGATCAATAGAATTTATTTTTATTTTTCTATTAAAGTCGACTACAACATGGTTTGATGATGTCCCTGTTGGTACTCTCAAATTTGGCACAAATTTGGAGTGACCAATTTAAAATTTTATCTAAGGCAAGGTGAGTACCCTTAAAAAAATTTGAAGAGGCCTAATTGGAGTGCAAGCAAAATGTGACTTGATCATTGTCATAAGATACCACTTGGAGAACATGTGCAAAACCTTTCATGGAGTAGATATAATGGGTCACAACTTTCAGATATCATATTTGATGAGTTTTGAAGAGGGTCATTTGGAGGTGTTCACATAAATCTGCATTTTGCACATTTCCTAATTATATCAAATGACCTACTTTGCATGCTTGCATCTTTGGCTGAATAAATTTTCATGACATAAGGATTATTTTGAGAGGTTGAAGGCACAAGAGAGAGTCTCCAGTTCCATTTTCAGATTCCTATGAGTTCATATGATAAGTTTCCCAAGGCTATTTATTCTCTTTGCAATTAATTCTGATTCTCATAATATGAAAGTGCAAAATTATGAAGTTGCTTACTTTGAGGTTTCACAACTTGCACCCGGTTGAATGTCATAAAGAATTGAATGCTCCCATACATTGTAGTCATGTAAATGTGCTATCATGAAGATTTTAAGACCTATGCCACTCCATTTGGATAGTTTGTTTAGCCAATTCCAAATCAGATTTATGCAGTTTCACTGTGTTTTAATTCAAAAGGTCGGTAAGAGGCTGACTTTAGGGATTCGTGCTAATTGACCAGTTGATGATCAAGGAAAGTTAATTGAAAAAAAAAATTCTCCATGTGAAATTTAATCTGTGTCCAGGAGTTTAGATCTTAAGTGTCTCATTTGATGTCCTTGTGAAATCAAAACTAAAAGGATTTTATTCAGTTTTTTGTGTTGAATGACTAATCATCCAGGAGGCCTAATTTGCATATCAATAGCTTGATGCTATTTGATGGTCATGATGAGTTAGTTGGATATCTGTATTATATGTGTGGAGGTGTACCAACTTGGAGAGTTTCAAGGGTCCAGTCATTGATGTGTTATTTTCCACAAGAGGAATCTAGATGCCTTTTATGCAATTTGTACGTCTGCATTTGTTAGTATTCCAGAATTGCCAAGTTTGATCAATTGTAACTTTTATATGGGATTGTCTCTGCTGAAACCCTTTTGCATGCATACTTATTGTGTTTGAATGAGTTTCCATGATGAATTTTGGGGTCCCTTGATGCAACACAGTCAGTTTTTAAGGGCAATTCTGGAGGCAGTTTATGCATTTGGAACATTGTGCAGCAATAAGCTTCTCCAAGAGGCCAATTTTGCATATCAGTGGTTTATGCCAGGCCATATTCATGATGAAGGAGATGGTTTTGTATGTTTTATGCATGAAGAAATACCTTCACATCCATTGGTAGAGCATCACTAGACGATTTGCTATTTTTGAAGGGCCAAGTACAAACACGGTTTATTGTATTGTCAAATTTGCATTTTCAAAAGTTGTGATCCTCATGGTACTGAAACTATAATAAGAACTTGCACCCCGCAAGTGGATGAAGAATGAAGAGTTGTGAAATATTTTTAAAAATCCAAGCAAATGAATGAAATGAAAAAGGAAGTTGCGCATATTTGGTGGGTAAATACACTGGTTATATTTGTTAAAAAGGGGTTTGAAACTGCAAAACATTCAAGAAAATTGCATTGGCAATCAAAATGCCAAACTCCTTAACTTTTGTTAAGAATTCTTCTATGAGTTCCATTATAGTTAAAATATGGAGGCACAAACAATGGTCTGTGAGCTGCGTATAGGTAGAAACCAAGTACATCAATGGTTTGTGGTACCCAGATGGAGGTATAATATCATTAAGTGATGATTGCAGTTTGAACAAAGTACAAAATTAATGATTCAACTTTAAAACATAGAGAAAATTCTACTTGCACGATGGAAGAAATAGACAAGGTGCATGAACATTTGGTTATGTGTGGTTCAAAATAGCCGCGCAAACCTACAAATGAGGAGGTAACTAATGCTAAAGGAGAACCCACGCATAAAGACAAGATATGTTTTTAAATTTTAAATTACAAATGCAAAATTCCTGAGGGTTGCGCAATGCATAATAAAGATGGTGTTGCACTGGAAGATGAAGGAGGGGTACACTGCAATCGGGTAGGTGTGAAACCAATTTCTAAAACCTTTGATACCATCTAAAGAGGCTGCGCATAACAACAAAGAAGCCTGCGTTATATGTGGAGAAGCATGCGCAAGGTGTGTTTTGAAAAACCACGCATTGCAAGGAATGAAGTAAAAGCTATGTGTGTGAAATAGTGCACCTGTTACCTATGACACAACACTTCAATAGATCATTATGTTAATGGAAAACATGGTTAGATGAGCATATAAAGCACTAAAATCTACTATTGCTTTCTAACTAAGAAGAGTATGATAAGAAACATAACAACCCTCAGATTATGCTACTATTAGTGACATATACGACTTAGCATGAAAGATTTGAGTTAAAATAGACTATTTAATCACTAAGCAATACATATTAACTCTAAAAATGAACATTATAACTATGCATGATAATGAAACTATGAAGCAATATGAAGTATGTAAAAATAGATAGCATAACAATGCTTGAAACTCCTTCTAAATATGGGCATAAAAATATTACATTCAAAAATTATGGGCTTATTTGTGCTCAAAAAATCCTTCTATTTATAGAAAAAATGAGGAGAGAGAGGGGGACAAGGTTCATTAATAGAGTTGAAAAACTCATTAATGAGGTGTAAGAGAAATAAATGCCAAAGGCATTGAAGAGGCATGGGCTTAAGGAATCTCCATTAACGAGGCATTAATAAAAGCCTTTAAGAAGCATGGGAAGGGTGTAAGAGGCAAGCTTGAGAAGCTGGACTTAGAGAGAGTCAAGCTTGAGAAAGTTGACTTTGTCAAATGGGTTGAGTTCCTAATCACACCTTAATGGAATGTGGCATCATTAGGAGGTGGGTTAGAGTGGGATTAGGATTAGGATTAGATTTAGCATGGGGTGAATAGGTTGGGATGAGTTTGAACCCAGGGTCAAGGTGGTTGAGGTAGGTTAGGTTAGGGGTTTAGGGAATATTAATGAAATGAGTTATTTTAAATATATTCATTCAAAATTAGGAATATTAATTATTTAAGACTTTTATTGCTTTAGATAATTAATTAGGACTATAGCCAATTAATTAGATTAATTTAGGCTAGAAGATAGGGTTTTTGCAAGTGGTTTGATATAATAGGGATTTATTTAATTCCTTTTAAATTAATTACCTTAGCCAGGTTTGATTTGAATTGATTTGAATTAAATTGATTTGATTTGATTGGCTTAGGTGATTAATAAAATTTAGTGATTAGATCACTTAGGAGATTAAATCTGATTCGAAAGAATTATGTCATCCGATTGAAGAGTTGTCTAAACATAATTGGGGGTATGATCACACTTAGGTAAAATAGGGTCTATGGTCAGAGAAGACCAAATCCAGGTGGTTACATTTTCCCCTCTTTGAATTGATGTGCAAGCAGGGTGTTGATTCAAAGAAAGTTTTTGATTTTGACTTCAGAAAGATTGAGAATTTTGCTCATGATTGAACGAAATGCCTGATGAGATCATTCTTGCACTTGATTGAACTAAACTGGTAGAATTGACTTTGAAATTGGTTTTTGTCCAAGGTTCAATAAAAGATCTTAAAGATACCAGTCCTGAACTTGGTTGTCATCCAAAGATTGATAATATTTATTCTAAACTTAGTTTTTGTTCAAAAGTCAGTATGAAGCTGCCAAGAGCTTAGTAAGAATCTTTTAAAATGAGGAAACACAAGATATCTAGCTTATGAGAACCAAATCTTTCTATCCAAGAGTTCTGACTTAGTCAAGGAAACTGTCATGCCCCTAGTTGTTTGATAACAAAGTCATTTTAATGTTGTTTCGAGCAAGAATTTGATTGATTATAGTGTGATCATGCCCCCTTGGGAATGAAATCGAAGGAAAGAAATAAAATGCCTCTATTGAAATAATGTACCACTTGCATGGAATGGGTAGGTCAGAATAGATTAGAAGAAGTGAAGAAATGGGGGTGTGTTTAAGAGTAAACACATGAGAACCAAGTTAATTACGCAAAAATGTGAGTGGTGAGACTGATAAAATGATGTCAGACCAAGATTGATGATGAAATGTGCAATTTGACAGATGTTCAAAACAAATGAAGCAATTTTGCATTTCCAAGACCTGTCGCAATTTGGCACCGACGCTATTTGTGTGAAAAAGTGAGCTTGTGAATTGTCTTCAATAGCATCTTGCTTAAATCTAGTTGGAATGTCCAGACGTTCCTTGTAGGTATCTCCTTTGATTTTCTCATTTTGCATGTCATAGACCAGGGATTTGACAATGGAGATGACCTTTGTACTATCGGCGTAATGATAAATCTCATTGTGTGGGCTTGTTAAATTTATTGTCAAAACTTATCACTTCAATTTCATTCCCAATTGATCAAAAGGGGAACAAAATGAGTTTACATTGCCTGGGAGGAGTTTTGAAACCCCTAAATAGCTCAAAAGGCCAATATATATCTTAAAAATTACCTTTTTACTATTCATTTTTACTTTTATCCATAGTAAATCTGAGAGCTCTGCAGAGAAGATGGTGGTCCCAGTTAGGAAGCATCATTTCGAGCTCAGTCATCATCATCAGCGCCTGGCCGATTACGCACCATCGGTAAGTACTCACAAAAATTCCTTGTGAATTTTGCAATTTTGATTTTCATGCATTTTTACAGTTTTTATAGCCCTTTCAATTCCGGGTCGCATCCGGGATTTGGATCGCACCCTGTCAAACCCAGGTCGCATCTGGTATTTCCCAATTGTAACCTATTTTACTAAATTTATGAGTCATATCTAGTTACTCTATTTTTAGCTTAGTTTGAGAAGAAGAAATATGGTTTATGTCATACCCTATCATTTCAGGATTGTACCCTGTGTCTTGGGTCGCATCGAGGATTTTTGGGATCACGCCTTGTATTCTCAATCGCATCCTGTATTTCCAGGATCGCATCTGGTAAAAGAGATCACACCCTAAGTTTCCAGGATTGCATCTCATTTTTGCACTTAGAAACTTATCTATTTTGAACTATTTGTCTACTGGGGATCCTGAATCACTTAGCTGATCATGATTCTACATTTTTGTCATAGATAGAACATTGATTTATCTGTGTATTTCCAAAATAGGTCAATTTTTAGGTAGTTGCATTTTGAGGCACATATCTAGGGCACATACTTTCCTTGGTTAGTCTTTTGTCTAATGATGAGTAGGAGATAGTGGTCCATTGCAGATTACGATCGTTGATAGGTTTACCCTGATATAGGGGTAAATTGAGGGTTGTTGACTGCTCTTGCCGAGAGATGGCACTTAGAGCACAACACCTTCCATCTCCTGATTAGGGAGATGATAGTTACTCCTGAGGATGTATGGTGCATACTGTGCATTACCATTATTGGTTGTGAGGTGCACTTTGAGGTGACTTCTGAGGTGGCGATTGGTGTGGCTCGTCGGTATTTCCAGGATGATACCATCAATTGGAGATACCTTTCTTGGGATTACATGTGTGATCATTATGATCGATTATCTATATATTTAGAAGGTTTTATTGGTGGCATCCTGATGCCAGAGAGAGGACAACACAGATTCCTTGTCAGATTGGTAGACATGTTAGAGTAGATGGTCATCTCAAGGTATAGATTTGCATGGGACAGCTGCGTATTGACCGATATGTACCAAGAGCTACATGAGATTGTTTTCCACTATACTTGGAGTATGACTATGGGTATTTTGATTCTTCATATTTGGGCTTGGAAGCACATCCTAGCGACACGACCCATAGTAGATAGGCAGTGGGCACCTGAGTTCCCTTATGTTTATATGTATGTCGATCTGATTCAGCATCCCCATCTAGGCAAGGTAGAGTATTGGAGGAGACTTTTTGATGACATGATAGAGGTCATATTGTGTCCATACTTAGAATATGAGGAGTGGACCTTGGATTCCAGACAAGTTCCATTTTTTTTTAGAGCAGGTACCTGATTGGGAGGACTAGATACGTTGTAGAGCAATTTGTACATACCCAAGTTTTGAGACAGTTCGGTCGTCAACAGGGCAGGACCATGGAAGTGACTATATATGCTCGGATCCATGATGAGGCACCATTGTGGGGTGCCCTACTTAGGTATGAGACTGCTCACCAAGGTATCTGAGATATGGTTGGAGTATATTGGGATCTTCTCCATGATGTGGAAAATGCAGGTTGTTCTGATGGGTATGCTGCAGAGATGCTACAGTATCCATTTCCTCAGTTCACAATTTTGAAGGAGGTCATTCCTCGTATAGAGGATCTAATAGAATATGATTTGGATGACTACCCTGCCAGGGGGAAAGGAGGAGCATAGAGAGATAGGGGTGTTGGTAGACATGGAGGGAGGGACGGAGGTAGAGATGGGAGACGTGATGGTAGGCACCCTCCTCTAGATGAGGGGGACTATGGCGAAGATGATAGGGGTGGTGGAGCTGTGGGTGGCACTGTAGATGTGGCTAGTGGTAGTGAAGAGGGTCAGTACACCCAATTCATATTTTTTGCTCCCCAGATAGATCCCGGTCCTTTATTGATAGGAGAGTAGCAGAGACAGTAGAGGCAGCCTAATAGATCATAGGATAGACCATCAGGATAGGATTCTGGTAGGGGTTTTGGCAGAGATGGGGACCCTCTATCTCAGTGTGATCAAGAGTGAGAGAATCTCAGGGCATGGATCATGGTATTAGAGGCCAGGCTTACTGAATCAGAGGCTAGGATCAGTGTATCAGATGCATTGCTTATTGATAGGGACAGACAGCTAGAGAGACTTCAAGCAGAGAGAGACATACATGCACGTACAACCACACACCAGGGATAGAGGGCCACATACTATTATGCTCTTTATAATGCGGTGGTGCCAGAGGGACAGAGAGTTGTGTCATTTTCACGGTTGGCCCAATAGTCAGAGGGAGTTATGCCTCCTCCACCACCATTTGTACCACCTCCTCCTCCTCCTCCAGATCAGGTAGAGAGGGGGAGCCAGAGCTGATGCTGTATTTTGTCATATATACTTCTAAGATCACATTGTATATTTGGATCCTTCCTGACACATGACATATATATATAATTCTTCCTGTATTTTTGTTACTCTGATATGTTGATACTCTTTGTGGAGACTTGTGCCATTTTGATTTGTACCATGTTTTTATATAGATATCTGATGCAGTTGTTTCTAATCCTGGCATGTGCCATGAGTTCCATTTGTTGTGATAGATTTGTTTGCACATGTGATGTAGATTTATCTTGGTCTCATGATGAGTTTAGATTAGATGATGACATCTTTTATGTGTTTTGATTTATCACTGATATAAATACATTTCAAATGATACTATGTGAATATGCAAATGGATGTTTTTGAGTTTTTCTTATGCAAGTAAAATGTATGGATGCACTTAGGATTTAGAAATAAAATGCACAAAAGCTTTGGTTTTGTATTTTTCCTCTGTCTCATTTTATGAATACAAAATGTATGCTATGGATGTGCAATGATATAGATATCAGTAATAGTAAATGGACGTAATTAACTTAGATTTAGAAGAAGAAAATATAAATCATTTTTCAGCTCAAATTCCTTATGTTTTTTGCTTCTTTCACAGATGCATCATGCAATCTCTAAATGAAGCTATATGCAGACTCTTAGGACTTGTCACTTATTGGAAAATATTGGACAGGTATATCATCATTGGGCACTTTTCAGAATGGGTACCATCTGATAGTACAACCGTCACTAATACCCGCTGATATTATGAAAGTATGAATACTATGTTTTATTGAAATGTCAGAAATAGACTTAGGCATTAAGGCATAGAAGCCATGATAAAAAATTATTCACCTTCCTTTTACTATATCAGAATCTGTGTAAGGTAAGATATTGGACCCGCAATGACCTTGAAAAATCATATCCTTGGGTACATTATGCTTCGTATACCTTAGCGAGAATCTGAGTTAGAAAATAGACAAGGAAATAGTTTCAAACTCACCGTAGTTTAACATAACAAAGATCGAGATATATGCAGTTATCCACCCATAGTGGAAACTCTTACCATAAACATCCAAGTTAGGTGAAATTTATAGGATCATTTGGAACAATCACCATACACAGAAAACCAAGAAAATGTTATGCCCCCTGTCCTTGCGACTCTTTGTCTTTGTATGGACATCATGGAGTAACTCGGAAGACATAACAACTATCAATTGTGAACCAATCAAATAAAATTCATAACTGCTTAGATGCCCCCAGTAAAAAAATCATGGGTACATAAAAGAGTTACAATCAAACCAAGATCAAACTATGTTTAGGTAGTATTGAGAAATACTATTGATTCATTTTTCAAGCGCAGTAGAGATTCATCAATCAAAAGTTTGGAATTCAATCAATATGTGTTCCATGTATGTGCATAACTTTCCCCCTATTTGCAAACCAATGTAGGTCTGAGGAACATCATTCATGTTAGTGAAATTTTTGTGTCATCCTTGTTTTGAGAGAGTGACAGTCTGGTGCAAGTATCGAGTATCATTGTGCCATGAGACAAAACATCCTATGACTACCTAGAAAATGCTACCTATCATGCTGGCAAAGATGCCCTCAGTGAAAAATGACCTGATCCTAAGATAGAAACATAAACAAATCCCAAGCAAGGATAAGATTTTTGTAAGGAAAACAAGTCAACTCTTAGCACAGGTGTAATCGTGAAGGCTTAGTATCAGCAATGCATTGATAGATGGAGCACAGAATACAAGTGATACCTGATTACCAGGTTTTCACAAATCGACAAGACCTTTTATTCTTTTTGCTACCAGGATGCCTATTTTACCAGGTTGTTATCAAGGCACTTTTCTTTTTTTCAATTTTTTTGCTATTTTTGCTTTTTTGAATTTTTTCGTAGTATCATGGCACCTGTTTGCCAGGTTTTCACCAAAGATACCTTTCTTTAGGACTTTTTTCCACTATTTTTGGATTTCTTCAGGATCAATTTTCTGAATGTTTTTGGTATTTTCTGACAACTATTTACTGTACAAGCTCTGCTAGCCAAACATCAAGCATAGAACCACTTCAAATGTAGAGTATTGATAGGATCTGGAAGAACATCTCCCTTAGGTGTAGCTAGTTGGTAAGCTCTAGTCGCAAAAGTAGCAGTGATAACATAAGGTCCGAGCCAATTAGGTTCAAACTTTCCTTTCTTCTCTATGTTAGGCTGATTTTTAGGATTCTCCTTTAGGATGAGATCCCCCACTTGAATTTTCATGGCTTGGCCTTTTTGTTGTATCCTTTAGACATTTGTTCTTGGTACACCTTCAGATGATCAAACATATGTTGTTTGTGCTCATCAAGTAGGTCTAAATAATTGACCCTATCGATGTGGTATTTCTCATCAGTTACAAGACCGTGTAAAGATATTCACAAAGAAAGGATTTCAACCTCAATAGGTAGTACTACTTCAACACCATAGACCAATGCAAATGGCATGGCTCCTATTGGTGTTCTGATGCTTGTTCTGTAGGCCCATAGTGCCGGATTTAGTTGTAAATGCCAGTCTCTGCCAGACTTACTCACAGTTCTATGTAGGATCTTAAGAATATTCTTATTAGATGCCTCAGCATGTCCATTACCTTGAGGGTAATAGATTGAGGATCAATGTTGAGTAATGTGGAACTGTTCGCAAAGGTCATCAATGTCTTTATTTTTAAATTGGCCCCCATTGTCTGTTACAATTGAAGAGGGTATCCCATATCTACAGATAATGTAGTTCAGAATGAACATAGCCACCTATTTTCCAATGGCTTTGATTAGCAGCACAGCCTTAACCCACTTCATGAAATACTCAATGGTCGTAATGATGAACTTGTGTCCATTTGAAGAATTGGGATATATTTGTCAAACCAAGTCAAAGGCCCACTATTGAAATGGCCAATGTGTATTGAAAGGTATAAGTTCTCTTGCAGGAGCATGGATGAGATTTTCATGTGTCTGGCATTTATGACATGTTTTGGAAAATTGAATAGCATATTTTTCCATGGTAGGCCAGTAATAGCCTACTCTAAGCAGTTTCTTTGCTAGTGAAAATTTGTTTGAATGTGATCCACATACACCTTCATGGACTTCTTTTAACATGTGACCTAACTCTTTGAGCTCTAAACATCTAATAAGTGTACCATCGAGACCTCATCAATATAATTTATTAGTTTATATGAGGACATAACGCGATGTTGTCCTAATCAAGGCTCTTTTTTCATTTCTCGATAGATTGTTGGGAATGGTTTGGTTAGTGAGGTAAGCAATGATATTGGCATACCGAGATTGGTCTGGGGTGTTCAAAGCATAGATTATTTGATATTCAGGGGTATCAAAGGCATGATAGGATAATTCTTCCACCAAGAAGTCATAGTGGAATTGATGTTCCTCTAGTTGTAACATGGACGCCAATGTAGCCATAGCATCTGCAGCTTTGTTCTCTGATCTAGGTATATGCTGGAATGTGATGAAGACAAATTATTTCTATAAGTTGTCAACCAGTTTCTTGTAGGGTGTTAACTTCTCATCTTTCATCTTATAATCTCCATTGACTTGATTGATAATGAGCTGGGAGTCACCATACACGTGTAACTCTACCATCTTCCACTCCATGGCAAGCTTAAGACCACCTACCAATGCTTCATATTTATAAATTTTATTCATGCATGGAAACATCAATTTGTAAGACTTGGGCATCTTATATCCTTGAGGAGTTATGAGAAAAACCCCTACTCTAGAGCCTTGTCGCAACAATTGTCTCATTAGGGAATTCAATCCTTAAAGGTTCATCATCTTGAAGTGGTGAATCAGCTAGTTGATCTACAAGGACTTGTCCTTTAATAGCTCTCATGTCTACA
Organism: Thuja plicata; assembly: GCA_018584345.1. NCBI lineage: Eukaryota > Viridiplantae > Streptophyta > Pinopsida > Cupressales > Cupressaceae > Thuja > Thuja plicata. The sequence continues at coordinate 1,039,205 of MU226832.1, read as the reverse complement.
TACTCAATGTCAAATTCACTTAGAATGAGGACCCACTTTGCCAGATGTCCTGTTAATTCTATTTTTCTTAGGAGGTACTTCAAAGGATCAATCTTTGCAATTAGCCTTACTATATGTGATAGCATGTAGTATCTTAATTTATGTGATGCGAAGACAACTGCTAAGCATGCTTTCTCAATAATGTTGTAATTGAGCTCATAGGAGACTAGTGTTCTACTGATGTAGTAGATAGCTCTTTCTTTCTTAGTTTCATCCTCTTGTATGAGAAATACTCCTAGTGATGTAGATTTATCTAAAATGTATAGGAGTAATGGCTTCCCATGAATAGGTGCCATAAGAATAGGAGTAGCTAGGTACTCTTGTAATTCTCTGAAGTTTCCTTCACAGTGTTCATCCCATTTGAAGGTGACCCCTTTATGTAGCAATTTGGTAAAGGGTTGTGCCTTGTCAACAAGTTGTGACATCAACCTTCTAATTGATTGAAGTCTCCCTTGTAGTGTTCTCATTTGACTGATGTTGCGTGGAGGAGTCATCTCTAGTATAGCCTTGACTTTTGTAGGATCTACCTCAATTCTTTTTGCTGATACAATAAACCCTAAGAGCTTTCTTGATTGGACCCCAAAGGCACATTTCTTTGGATTGAGCCTGATTTGAAATTGCTCCATACGATCCAATATTTTTCTTAAGTCAGCAATGTGAGTGCTCCTTTCCTTGGATTTAGCTAAGGTGGCATCCACATAATCCTCCATGTTTTTATGCATCATATCATGGAATATAGTAGTCATTTCTCTTTGATATGTAGCCCCGGCATTCTTTAACACAAATAGCATGATATTCCAGTAAAAGGTTCCCCATGCACACGTAAATGCGGTTTTCTCTTGATCCTCAGGAGCAATTTTAATTTGGTTATAGCCTGGGAAACCATCCATTAGTGAATACATTTGGTATCCTGCTGTGAGGTCTATGATCATATCAATATTAGGTAGGGGGAAGTCATCCTTAGGACATACCTTGTTTAAGTCTCTGAAGTTTTTACATATCTTAATAGATTTATCAAATTTAGACATTGGGGCCACATTGGAGATCCATCCTGCGTAAGCAATGACTCAGATGAATCCAATTTTTAAAAATTTCTCTAGCTCTGCTTTTACTAGTAATGCAACATGAGGATGCATTTTCCTAAATTTTGTTTCACAGGTTTGATCCTAGGAGCTGTAGACAAGTGGTGCATTATCAATTCAGGATCCATTCTAGGAATATCTGTATATGACCATGCAAAGTTGATCTTCTTCTCTTTTAGGAACTCGATGAACTGTGTCTTCTCCTCTTATGACAAAGATTGTGCTAGGTGTACTATTTGAGGATCTTCAATTGTGCCCAAATTAACTGGTTGTGTTGGTTCTATCAGAACTGAAGATCTTTCTTGAAAGTGCTTGGGGAGGATATGAATAATCTCATCCTTTCACGCCTCTAAGAGGTTTTCACCATCAAATACGTCTTTTATTTTTACTACTTTAGGATCTGACACTGCCATAATGTGGTTTTCACTATCAGTTCTCTTTTTATTTTTATTTGTCAATTTTTGACTGAGAAACTTGATATCCTCTTGTGACATGTTCACGCTCCTTGAATTGGTGGAAGAAGGATAGGGTTCACAAGCATTTAGATAGCAAGCCAAGGTGTAGTCATTGGGGAAGTTGAGGATAGGAGTAGGATCTGTATTGGTCCAATCAATAAGGTCTGGGTTTATCAAAGACAAGGAGTCAGACTCTGGGAAGGACAACATCATGTTAGCATCAAGACTATTAACTAATATGACATATCCTATTAAGTTAGTTTCTTCGATGTTTAGATCAATAAGAGTTAGAGCGTCATTAAAAGGGTCATTGTTAGTTATATGTGGACCAAACTCTAGTGACTTGTTAGTAGAACTTTCATCATCATCTCTTTGTAAAAGGAGGCTTCTTAATTGTCACCTCTGAAGTCCTTCTAACTTAAAAGAACACCAGTCTCTCCATCAATGATTGGGGGAAGGAACTATTCCTCTTCTTCAAGAATATCACTATTTTTGAGAGTAGTGTTAGAATGTTCATTCAGTGTTGATGGAGCTGCAAACATGTGAATCACATCTATGTTAATGTCCTTTGTGGTGATAGATAGCTCATCCCATTCATAATCATGAGAGCCTGTTATTTTGTCATCAGACCTATTTAAGAATTCTACAATAGTTATCTGATGTACCCAATTAGCCGCCTATGGATCAAAGTGTGGTAAATCAAGGACATGTGTGATTGTGACTAACTTCCCCCAGTTTGGATGTAAATCTTTTTGTCGAGGTGTGCTCTCTATAGCCATTGATATCAATGGTATCTCTAGATCATCTTTTTTTGTGTTTCCTATCTCTTGAATAGGAGGTTGTGGTAACAAGGGGATGTGAAGATCTTGTGGTACTTCAAAGCTTGGTACATACTGCTCTCCTTGAAAGTCTAGATTCTCTATGCCAACATGTAATAATCTTTCATAGGACCATGGTTCTAGTTCTATCTCCTCTATTTCATCACTCCCTTTGTCAGAGATCGGACTATCTTTTGAAGTAGGTTTGTTAGATCCATTATTAAAACCTAGTCCTATTTTGTCTTTGGTATTCCTGAATTCCATGTGTACAGGTTCAATAAGTCCTCTTCCTATGTTGGTTAAAGGTCATTTTCCTTTGTATCCCATTTGTTTTAGGAGGTCATATCCTTTACCATATTGTTATGGGGATATTTCTACATGTTTGACCTCGGCCTCTATTGGTTCTCCCTTGTAAATCCAGTCCAAGACTGCATGTTCCTTTGTGTTATCTAAAGAAGATGTGGATGCCTTAACCATGCCAGTTTCTTTATGAATTTTTGGCTCCTTGGATGCAGTAGGTGTGAAAGACAAGGAAGGTTTTCCATAGGATCTTGGTGATATTGGTAATTTTGTTAGTGACAGAGTCATGTCTAGCTTGTATTCTCACATACCTGTTTCTTCAAGTTTTAAGGTTTTCCTGAAGCTTTTCATCACCATGTCTTTGGTAGTCTCAGGAGCAATCTCATCCATAGCTTCTTTGTTATGTGGAATCATACTACCTGCCTTGATATTGTTGTAAGTATAATTAGTGTCTGCTGGAATCGTCACCTCCAGCCCATTATGTGGGAACTTGATACACTTGTGGTAAGTAGATGGCACAGCTTGCATTTAATGAATCCAAGGTCTCCCCAATAGGATGTTGTAAGCCAGGGGCAGATCCATAACTTGACATATAACATTCCTTTCAATTGGTCTGACTCTAATGGGTAGAACAATAAGACCTTTATAGGATCTTTCTTCCTCATCATAAGCTTTGATAGTGATTTTTCTTCTAGAGTCAATGGTCTATTCTAAGAGACCCAGTTTCCTGATTAGATTAAGGGTACAAATATTCAATCCTACACCTCCATCTATCAATAGACATCTAACATGAGATTTATGAATGAGGACTTCAATATGGAGGGGTTGATTATGTGGATGTGTCAATGATTTATCATCCTCTTCAAAAAAGGAGAGATAATGTGGCGCTGAGATGTGATTGACCATCGCTTAGAATTTGTCTATATCAAGGTCCTTTGGTACATTTGCGGCATGTAGGGCTTGTTCCAAGATTTCCCTATGCACTGTGGATATTTTAAGCAACTCAAAAATGGAAATTTTGGCAGAGGTTTGTTGTAATTGGTCCACTAAGTCATACTTTGCTGCAGGAATAGTAACCGTGTGTTTTGTTGTTGGTTCAAGAATAGTAACAATAGGAACCTTGGATGTTGATGTTGGTTTTGAGGTATAATTAGGTCCTTTGATCGTGACCTGTGCTTGACTCTGAGTCACCGCATTCAATTGGAAATAAACACCTTTGATTGTGACCACATTAATTGATTCAGTTCTAATGTCTAGCATATTGATCACATTATCATTATTGGAATAGGTGTAGTTTACTTCATTTCCTTTCCCTTTAGATGCTTCCTCTTTCTCGTAGTTAGGGAATGGTTTATTGAATGCAGTATGATCTTTGTTGGTAGTGTATCCTTCCACTTTGATCTTTCCTCCTTCAATGAGGTCTTGAATAACATTTTTAAGCTTAAGGAAATTGTTAGTCTTGTGTCCTTTATTTTTGTGAAATACATAGTAAGAATTATCATCCCACCACCTTGGTTTGACTGTTGGTTCCCATGGTTTGGAATCTGGGATTGTGAGAACTTTGTTGTCTAATAGTGTCTTCAAAATAGTCTCAAGAGGTTATCCCAAAGGAGTGAATGTTCTTTGAGGTTTTGAAGTCCATGGCCGACCCTTGTTATTATCATTGTTTGCTTTGGGTATGGGGTTTGTTACCTTGGAATATTTTCTTTCTTGCATGTTGTTAGTTAGATTGAATACCTCAGGTTTAGGATTGACATTAGAGGCATCTACGACGCCATCGTTAACAATATTTTTGTTTTGTTTCCACCATTTAGGTTTGGAGTTGGGGTTGTTAGATTTGTTCTCACTTTGGAGAGTGATCTCTCCCTTTTTTACCATAAATTCTTCAATACGAATAGCATTCTTGATCATCCTATCAAAGATAGGGGAGTCTTGCATTTGCATTGTGTAGTTTAACTCAGGTACCAAGTTATTAACAAATATTTCCATCTTCTTAGATTTGGGAATAGCTCTTGAATACAATGCAAATATTTTCCTCCACCTTTGTAGAAAGTGGGTAAAGGATTCACCTTTCTTCTGTTTAGTGTTGCATAGGTCCATCATAGTCACGTCATGCTGGATATTATAGGAGTAATGTTGGATAAACTATTGTATTAACTCCTCAAAATTTTTGACCTTGGGTGTAAGTTTTGAGAATCATTACATGGCATTACAACCTAGACTTCTAGGAAAAAGCCGCATGAGGTAAGTAGGTTCATGCATGTACTCTATGCTAAGAGCACAAAATTATCTAACATGGTCATGTGGTTCGGTCTCTCCCGTATACTTGTCGTATTTTGGCCTTGCCACGTTGGGAGGGAATGGAACCATAGTGATCCTCTTTTTGAAAGGAAATGGACAAATGGAGTCCACAGAGTATTTCATTTTGGGTTTAGCCTTCTCTTGCTTGAGAGTCACAAGCTCTGTTTGCATTAAGGTAAGTTGTTTGGCAAGAATAGAAATAGGAGTTGGTACCTCCTTTTCTTTTAGTTGTTCTACATCATAATCCTTGGGTAACTTTACGTCAGTGGATGCTAGATGGAGAAAGTATTTCTCTTTATCTTCGTCAATCATATTTTCCAGTATCTTGTGGAACCTCTTTCTCTGTTTGAGTTTATCGTATTATTCTTTAGTGATGTCTTCCTCACTGCCCAATTCAAATAGAGGATGTTCAAATTTGGGTTCTTCTTCTTCATCGATATCTTCATGCTTTTGGTTTTTCCTATTTCCATATTTTTCAAAAGCCTCACTCCATCCATGAGTGGACCTGTCCATTTCTGGAGAGTCTAGATTAAGTAGAGAACTGTGAGATGTTTCTCCTTGAAAGTGTGGTGATTTAGGAGGTATTTTTGATCCTTTAGAAGTGTACTTGTTGCGTCTTGTGTTAACCATGTATCTGTATCTCAACTTTGTCAAAGTTTCTCGATAGTGTCAGGTAGTATCTTGAATCATTCAAGTGAGTGTGTCTAGGTGGAAGTATCATTTGGGTTTTGGTATAAGTAAATGATTCCAGTGTCAGAGGGTTACAATGTCCTGATAGTGAGCTGGGAACCAAGTTGTTTGTAAAAATTGGATAGACCACATGTATTGAGACGGATAGCGAAAAACTGACAGGACATGCAAGGTAGATGTCTAAAAAAGTGTTTCAACACAGCAACAGGGAGACCAGAAAAGACAACAGGGATAGACTAAAGAGCCAAAAGGGTATCCAAATCAACTAAGTTTTCTTGAGAAACTATTTTGCAAGTGCCCACTATCCTAGATGCAAGCTCCTAGATGCGAGCCAAGAAAGATAGGATATGAGCTGCTGATGACCCTAAATGCGAGCTTGAACCCTAGATGTGATGATGTGTTGATCAGATGTGAGATAAGATACTAGATGCGAGTGAGGATACAAAATACGAGCCAGGAAATCTAGGATATGATTTTCTGATGTCTTTATCAGATTTTGTCAGTTTTGAAAAAAAAATTGAAAGTGCGTGAAGTTCGTCTGATTGCAGATTGTGTTCTGAGACCTTTCATTGGGTAAAAAACACGTGTAGACTCAAGATTGAATTTTTTAGTTTGTTTGAAGGTGTTATCTTTTTAATGATTTTCACTTACATCAAGCATTGTTGCATTTTTAAAGGGTGAAAAAACACATCCTTATGCCCTATTTTCTAGGTGGAGGATGAAAATCCTTGCTCGTTGACTTAGGTACACACTCATGCTAATCAAAATACAGCCATCACCAACCACACAATGGCTCTAGTCATGATGTTGCATTAGCTGACTCCAAACGCAAGTGAGGGCACGATATGACGAGTGTCTTGGGGCAATTACTTTTTTCCTTGCACAAGGATTATCACCCTTTCGAGGATGAATCAGGTAGTTTGTCTACAAATTTTGTTTGTTTATGATGGGGCAATCCATTCGAAACCATCCCCATAGAATTACACAAGGAAAAATTGAGGCGTATAACCCTATGAGTACTCAAATATGTGTAGTCTCGAAAGAAATATTCAAGCGGCTCCACTCTACACATACAAAAGCATGTTCAAGGAATGATGTCAATATTCCAAGAATAAAATCAATTTCATCTTTCAAGGCTTTAGCCTACGAAGAAACAACTATTTATAGTGAGTTGGAAGGATTGGCATAAAACCTGTCCTCACTTGGGTCATTCCTAGGACATTTCTTCCTCAACTGGTAGGCCCTCTACTATTAAATAAGTTTACAAAGGATTGGCAAGAATAGGACGTCTAGATTTTTTATTCTTTCGAAGAAGAAGAAGAGCATACTCTCCTAATCCATGTCGTTTTCTCCCAAAACAAATTCAATCAAACAGTTCATTCTCTCAAGCAATGTTGTTCTTGATTTAAGATGTTCCTACTTTAGGGAAAATAGAATGCTTGAAAGTAAATTTGTGTTCTTCAATTTCCCCAATTTTAGATGAGTAGCTTGTTCAATTTTTTATTCCAATTAAACAATGAGTTTGTTCAATTAGCCCACAATGTTAAATGGTTTAATTGGTTCAATTAGTGATTTCCAAAATGAAGTTTAAATGATGAGATTGCTTGTTCATTCACCCCCAAATCCCTCCATATGTGTTAAACCAACGTCTAATTTTTTTATTTTCCTCAAGAGCAAAAGATCATAATAATCTAGTTGACTTGACACATATTGAGAAAATGGTGTTATTTTTGAAAGATTTGAAAATGGGGTTAGTATTGAAATCAGTTGAAGGTCCCTGCAACCACACACATTAGTATTGTCTTCTTATCTCCTTAGAAACCTGCAAGCACTTAGTTAGGCTATCAAAATGTCAAAATGACCACTGGTTAGGATGTTAGGGTTAGGCAATGCAAGCACCAAAAATTTCACCATATGTGATCCAGTAAATGCAGTAAATGATACAGAAAACTAAATATGACCTTGTGTTACCAGATGTGACAGAGTATTCACCAGGTGTGATCCTATACTAAAAATGATCCAGGAAATCCTGGATGCGAGCCTCGATTTCTGCAGTGCGAGGGCGTATCCCAGATGCGATCTTCTACTATCAGAAATGACTCTAGACCTAAAAACTGAGAGGATAGATTAGTGAAAAATAGAGTTAAAATGAGGCCAAATCTAGGTTTGAGCCCCATGATGGGTGCCAGAAATGTGTGTGTGAAATAGTGCACCTGTTACCTGCAACACAATACTTCAATAGATCATTATATTAGTGGAAAACATGGTTAGATGAGCATATAAAGCACTAAAATTGACCTATTGCTTTCTAACTAAGAAGAGTATGATAAGCAACATAACAACCCTCAAATTATGCTACTATCAGTGACATATATGACTTAGCATGAAAATTTTGAGTTAAAACAAACTATTTAATCATTAAGCAATGCATATTAACTCTAAAAATGAACATTATAACTATGCATGATAATGAAACTATGAAGCAATATGAAGCTATGTAAAAAT
>MU226832.1:985536-1030931 GCA_018584345.1 Thuja plicata | reverse complement strand
CTATTTATAGAAGAAATGAGGAGAGAGAGGGGGACAAGGTTCATTAATGGAGTTGAAAAACTCATTAATGAGGTGTAAGAGAAATAAATGCCAAAGGCATTGAAGAGGCATGGGCTTAAGGAATCTCTATTATTGAGGTATTAATGAGAGCCTTTAAGAAGCATGGGAAGGGTGTAAGAGGCAAGCTTGAGAAGGTGGACTTAGAGAGAGTCAAACTTGAGAAAGTTGACTTTCTCAAATGGGTTGAGTTCCAAATCACACCTTAATGGAATGTGACATCATTAGGAGGTGGGCTAGAGTGGGATTAGGATTAGGATTAGGATTAGATTTAGCATGGGGTGAATAGGTTGGGATGAGTTTGAACCCAGGGTCAAAGTGGTTGAGGTAGGTTAGGTTAGGGGTTTAGGGAATATTAATGAAATGAATTATTTTAAATATATTCATTCAAAAATAGGAATATTAATTATTTAAGCCTTTTATTGCTTTAGATAATTAATTAGGACTATAGCCAATTAATTAGATTAATTTAGGCTAGAAGATAGGGTTTTTGCAAGTGGTTTGATATAATAGGGATTTATTTAATTCCTTTTAAATTAAGTACCTTAGCCAGGTTTGATTTGAATTAAATTGATTTGATTTGATTGGTTTAGGTGGTTAATAAAATTTAGTGATTAGATCAGTTAGGAGATTAAATCTTATTCAAAAGAATTATGTCATCCGATTGAAGAGTTGTATGAACATAATTGGGGGTATGATCACACTTAGGGAAAATAGGGTCTATGGTTAGAGTAGACCAAATCCAGGTGGTTACAAAAGCAGCGCATGGTAGAAAGAGGCCAGAAGGGTTAAGAGAATAGTCCCACATGCGTTGGATGCACAACTCTAATATGGTTTTTATAGTCTTACGCTTGAAATGCTAGATGAAGAAAGAGCTAAGAGCTCTTGGGAGCATGCGCGTTGTGGGATGCATAATGTGGATGCTTTGATTGCTCAAAGAAAACAAATTGTGAAGCGCTCGGCTGAAGAAACTTTAAAATTTAAAAGGGATTATTCCCACATTGTCAGTGTGAGGAGGTTTGAAGTGTTTATAAGAAGAAATGCACAGATGGTAATTTGAAGAACAAAGAGGAGGCATTGGGCGTGTGCAAAAAGGTGCCTCAAAAACTGTACTAGGCAAGCAACTTTGGCGACAACAACCAAATTTTGGAAGGACCCTCAGGGATGACATGGTGAACATGTGGATCAGTAGAGACATGATGAGGTGACATGTATCCTGAGGAGAAAGATCGAATGCCTGACACAAATCCTCAATGAAGAGATGAAGGATATCTGCTCATCAAGGGAACGCATCAGGCTGACACGTGGTGGGGCCGATAGCGAGATAGTCCAGGTGGTGATGAGGTGGTGGCCACGTAGTTGAGGCATTTGATATGGGCATGAATCTTGAGGTAAGATCAGACAATAGGTGTGATGGTGCTAACCAAATATGTAGGGTAGTTAGTCATAGAGGCAATGCGCCAGGCTGACATGTGGCACTTGGAAAGGTGGTGGGCCCAAGTAGATCTTATTACATAGGTGCCCAAGTGGCTCTTCAAAATGACTTAGAGATGGCCACATGGCATGATCTGGTGCATTTTGAAAGGTAAAAGCAAAGATGAACTAAAGGATGCATGGGAAGGAAATATTAAAGTGCAGAATTAAAAGGTATGAAGTTTGTGCAAAAAATAAAGATAAAAAGTGTAGAGTTAAAATATTAATGCACAGAAATAAATCAAAATGTAGAATGTAAAGTGTTGTGTGCAGATATTAAAATTAAGAATAGTTCAAACTATTGAATAGATGTGCACATGAGGAAAATTTTATTTAATGATTTAGTGGGCAAATCTTCTCAAAAATAGCAAGTGTAATATATTGTTGGAAAGGTCTTAGGATGGTGATTACATTTTTCGCAATCTATTGGAGTGCAAAATCAAAGTGGTTTGAAAAGAATGAAGAAAGAATGACTCAGCTCAAAATTGGTTAAAGCAAAGAAGATAGGTGGTGTTTCATTGAAATATCTGGAAACCTTTTTCTTTGGCTATTTATTCAGATTTTTCCATTGGTAGAGGGTTCCAACTCCTAGCCTCCATAGAGAGTTTCAAGTTGTGCTTAACTTCAGGAGCTTCCAGTTTTTGATTGGTTCCATTAGGAATATAGTTCATGGATTGTATTACTTTTTCAATTAGATAGAATAGATGTTTTAGATATTTTGCATATTGTTGAAGTGGTAAATGTTGTAGATCAGATTGGTATAGAAGCAACATTCATCATACTTAATACATTTTTTCTCAGATTCAAGTCTCTCCTCAGTGTTTTTCATTTAGCTTATGAATTTTTTGATTCATTGCATGGATTCATCTATGTATATATTATTAGTCCTTAGTTCTAATCTAGGATCAGTTTAAATGAAGTTATGGATATGGCATAATTTCATATGTTCTGCATAAGGATTTTTCATAAGTAGTGTATGGTCTGATATCATTTTTATTCATGGCTTTGAGTCTTTTACAGTAGTTTGTTTCAGTATTCTACTTCTGAACTAGAATTATTACCCAATGGACAAGGCACTGATCAGAAATCAATATATTCCTTGTTGATACATGACAGATCTATCTTGGCTATGTTCTGCAAATTAAATATAAAATCTGAAATATCCTATGTTTTATGTGGTTTGCTGTGTTGAACTAATCTCATGCTCCACTTCAAGTTCGATGTTCAGTGGGTGATTAATTGGTTACCTAGTATCTCCTAGTCATGTTGAGCCTTTGTGAGATCTCTTCTGATTAACACCAAACAGAATATTGAAGGCGTGAAGGAGTGAAGGCGTGAGATCTGCATCCTTGTTAGCTGGTCCTTTTCAAACTTGGTGAACTACTTGGAGTTGGCTACTCTTAAAGATCCATTGCAAAGTGAAAAGGTTGTTGTCCAGTTGCCACAGCATAAAAAAGAACCCAACAAAATGGCGACTCTGCTAGGGATAGAGATGGAAAAATCTTGTTAAAATTTTTGAGTCTCTGGTTTTATTATTGTCATAAATAATTCAAGTTTATCAAGTTGAGCTAGACTCCTGGCCTATTTATTTATAGATCCAGTCATTTTATGCCATATCCATTTGATGATAGAGTAATAAAAGTTTGTAAATCTAAAAGTTCTTCAGATCATAGTTATCTACCTAGATGTTGTTGTTGAAAGAAATTCTGAATGTCTTCTTTGTGAAGAAATGTATCAAACCCTATTGACTTACTGAAAGTCTGTTATCTTTGCTTGAATCCCAACTTTTTCATGTTTTATTAATGTTCTATTCATTCTTACAACAGTGAGTGGCGACTCTGAAAGATCTCTACACCTGTGTGCATTTAGATAAAAGAAATTTGATGATTAGTTGGAGTTACTTGCAGCAAGGATTTAGCAGATGCTCAAAAGATTCAGTGGTGAATCGATCAAATTGGAAGGAAATAAAGAAGGACAGCAGCAAAATAATTTGTCTAGGTATTCCTCAAAGTTTTATGAGATAACTTTGGTTCCTTACTAGCTGAAGAAGTCACTAGAGAAAAGGAAAGTAAATTTAAAATTTTCCCATACTTCTTGTTTACAATCTTAGTCATCAAAATCAGAAGTATGTTATGCTTTTATGTGAAACAAATGATTGCATAAGTTGAATAAATTCTTTGTGAGTAAGAAGATTTATTGTTAAAAGATAGTGCAATGGAGATTCTAGATTTAATAAATCAAGATATGTTGCCTATATCTGAAATTTATCCAGCAGATCTTGAAGAAATCCAAAAGGATATTGCATTATTTAATCAAATAATCCAAGACAAAGCCTTTTTTTTTTAAAAGACATGTAGGAGAAAAAAAAGAAGCAATACATGTATTTTATGAAAAGTTTTCCAATGCATATGATAAGATTCCAAAAGGGATTGAACTTCAAGAGTCTGCTTATTTTCATTTGTTCTTGGAGATTTGTATGCCTAAATCAGTAAATTGGTATGCATCATGTAGGGAGGAAGGCATTGAACTTATTAAAAAATGGATACATGAGTTTGAAGAATCTGAATCTGAAATTACCGATGATGCTGACTCTATTTATGATGACAATGTTGATTATGATGCTGATAGTGAAGTAAGTGAATGTCAAGATGTCAAGGATGAATCTCTATTTGTGGATGTTTTTGTTGGATTTATGGATTTGTTTTATTATCAGCATGGTAGTGCAGATTTCTTGTCTCGGTTTAGGGAAGAGTTATGTGGACAGCAAGAGAATGATTATGATGCAGATAATAGTTGTAGTGATGATTTTTTTGCACAAAAATGCATGAGCCAAGAAACTTCAATCCTTGTTCCCAATGGTGAAGATATTTGCAGCAGTAAAGGAGAGGTTGAAGAGAATCAAAATGAAGTTCAATGTTCATTGAGTAGCGAGAAAATTTCAGAACTATTGGCTGCTAATTTTCAGAGGTATGCACTTAATGTACACTCTACTTTGCAGCACCTGATTGATATATGCTTTGATAAGGAAGACATGCAAATGGATGCGAAGTATGAGACCTGTGCTGAATTTCGTATTCCTACTTCTAACGCAAACAATATGCAAGATGGAAATGCATATGATTTTGAGAAATTTGATTATGTCAAGTATGCTGTGTATGATGACTCATATGCTAGTGTGGATTCAGATTTTGATGAGTTAGGTATGGATGATTCTTGTATACATCATAATGTTGATTACTTCCTTGAGAAGAGTGAAAGATCTACATGTGTAATTTCAGATTTGCATATGGTAAATGAGTAGTTTCTTGATGATACATTTTCAGATTTGGAGGATGCTTGTAAAAGTTCTAATCAGTAAGTTGTCTCCAATATTGTGCAATCATGTCTTTACTTGGAGAGTTTGCAAGTTGATGTTATGACTGAGATTGATTCTTTTTTGAAAACTAACATCCAAACTATGTTTGATTCCAGCCATGTAAAGGAGTTGGAAGTTTTTCCTTTTCAGCTTGTCAGTGGTGGTAAAGAGTGTGACAGCTTTGTGTTACCTAATGATTAGTGTTCTCAGTACTGTGGTGATTTTCAAGCACCTAATGACAGTGAAGATGCTAATTATTTGTTATTTGATATGCTGAAGATATTGGGCAGCATGTTGAATCATGTTGCAAGAAATAATAAGTATCGTTTACCTTTGATCCATGGAAATGAGAATCAAGTTTTTGATAGGGGTAAGTGGTGATTTTAGTTTGGTGGTGTGGGGCCATTTGTAAATATTGTACATGTTGTGTAGTCACTTTGCTTTCAGTTGTGTGTTAGGTATTTTGTGCTTTCAATAAGGAACCCAGTTTTGGGAAGTTGAGAAGAAGTCTAATTTTTGAGTGGTCTGCTTCACCAAGAGATTCTATATTATCTGCATGCCCGCAAGGGGCACGCATCCCTAGATAGAGCCACTATTGGTACTCTCATATTTGGCACAAGTTTGGAGTGAGCAATGTAAAATTTTATCTAAGGCAAGGTGAGTACCCTTAAAAACTTTTGAAGAGGCCTAATTGGAGTGCAAGCAAAATGTGACCTGATCATTATCATAAGATGCCACTTGGAGAACATGTGCAAAACCTTTCATGGAGTAGATATAATGGGTCACAACTTTCAGATATCAGATTTGATGAGTTTTGAAGAGGGTCATTTGGAGGTGTTCACATAAATTTGTATTTTGCACATTTTCTGATTATATCAAATGACCTACTTTACATGCTTGCATCTTTGGCTGAATAAATTTTCATAACATAAGGATTATTCTGAGAGGTTGTAGGCATGAGAGAGAGTCTCCAGTTCCATTTATAGATTCTTGTGAGCTCATATCATAAGTTTCCCAAGGCTATTCTCTTTGCAATTAATTCTGATTCTCAGAATATGAAAGTGCAGAATTATGAAGTTGCTTACTTTGAGGTTTCACAACTTGCACCCGGTTGAATGTCATGGAGAATTGAATGCTCCCCTATATTTTAGTCATGGAAATTTTCTATCATGAATATTTTAAGACTTGTGCCAATCCATTTGGATAGTTTGTTCAACCAATTCCAAATCAGATTTATGTAGTTTCACTGTGTTTTAATTCAAAAGGTCGGTAAGAGGCTGACTTTAGGGATTCGTGCTAATTGACCAGTTGATGATCAGGGCAATCTAATTAAAAATTTGTTTTCTCCATGTGAAAGTGAATCTATATCCAGGAGTTCAAATCTTAAGTGTTTCATTTGATGTCCTTGTGAAATCAAAACCAAATGGATTTTATTTAGTTTTCTTTGTTGAATGACTAGTCATCCAGGAGGCTGAATTTGCATGTCAATAGATTGATGCTATTTGATGGCCATGATGAGTTAGTTGGCTATCTATATTATATGCATGGAGGTATACCAACTTGGAGAGTTACAAGGGTCCATTCATTGATGTGATATTTTCCACAACAAGAGTCTGGATGCATTTTCTGCAATTTGTATGTCTGCATTTGTCAGTATTCCAAAATTGCCAAGTTTCATCAGTTGTAACTTGCATATGGGGTTGAATCTGCTGAACCCCTTTTGTATGCATACTTATTGTGTTTTAATGGGTCTCCATGATGAATTTTGGGGTCCCTTGATGCAACGCAATTAGTTTTTAAGGGCAATTTTGGAGGCAGTTTATGTATTTGGAACATTGTGCAGCAATAAGCTTCTCCGAGAGACCAATTTTGCAGATCAATGTTTTATGCTAGGCCACATTCATGATGAAGGAGATGGTTTTTTATGTTGTATGAATGAAGAAATACCTTCACATCTAGTGGTAGAGCATCACTAGATGATTTTCTATTTTTGAAGGGCCAAGTACAAACACAATTTATTGTGTTGTTAAATTTGCATTTTCAAAAGTTGTGATCCTCATGGTACTGAAACTATAATAAGAAATTGCACCCCGAAAGTGGATGAAGAATGAAGATCTATGAAATATTTTTAAAACTCCAAGAAAATGCATGAAATAAAAAAGGAAGTTGCGCATGTTTGGTGGGTAAATACACTGGTTATATTTGTTAAAAAGGGGTTTGAAACTGCAAAACATTCAACCAAATTGCATTGGCAGGCGCAATGCCAAACTCCTCAACTTTTGTTAAGCATTCTTCTGCGTGTTCCATTATAGTTAAAATATGGAGGCACAAACAATGGTCTGTGAGCTGCGTATAGGTAGAAATCAAGTACATCAATGGTTTGTGGTGCCCAGATGGAGGTATAATATCATTAAGTGATGATTGCAGTTTGAACAAAGTACAAAATTAATGATTCAACTTTAAAATGTAGAGAAAATTCTACTTGCACGATGGAAGAAATAGATAAGGTGCAGGAATATTTGGTTATGCGTTGTTCAAAATGGTTGCGTAGACTTTTAAATGAGGTAACCAAAGCTAAAGGAGAACCCACACATAAAGACAAGTTATGTTTTTAAATTTTAAATTACAAATGCAAATTGTCTAAGGGTTGCACAATGCATAATAAATATGGTGTTGCGCTGGAAGATGAAGGAGAGGTGCATTGCGATTGGGAAGGTGTGAAACCAATTTCTAAAACCTTTGATACCATCTAAAGAGGCTGCGCATAATAGAAAATAAGCTTGCGCTATATGTGGAGAATCCTGTGCAAGGCATGTTTTGAAAATCCAGCATATTGCAAGGAATGAAATAAAAGCAACGCATGGTAGAAAGAAGCCAGAAGGGTTAAGGGAATAGTCCCACTTGCATTGGACGCACATCTCTAATATGGTTTTTATAGTCTTACGCTTGTAATGATAGATGAAGAAAGAGCTAAGAGCTCTAGGGGGCATGCACGCTATGGGATGCATAATGTGGATGCTTTGATTGGTCAAAGGCAACAAATTTTGAAGTGTTGGGCCGAAGAAACTTTAAAATTTAAAATGGATTAATCCTACATTATCGGTGTGCGGAAGTTCAAAGTGTTTATAAGAAAAAATGCACAGATGGTAATTTGAAGAACAAAGAGGAGGCACTGGAGCGTGCAAGTAGGTGCCTCAAAATATGTGCCAGGCAAGCAAATTCGGTGACAAAAACCAAATATTGGCAGGGCCTGCAAGGATGATGTCGCAAACACATGGAGCAAGAAAGGCATGGTGAGGTGGCACGCATCCCAAGGAGAAGGATCAGATGGCTAGTGCAAAGCCTCAATGAAGAGATGAAGGATATCTACTCATCAAGGGAACACATCAGGCCGACACATGGCGGGGTCAATAGCGAGACAGTCCAGGTAGTGATGAGGTGGCAGCTGCATAGTTGAGGCATATGATATGGGCATGGATCCTGAGGTAAGATCGGATGGTGGGCGTGATGGCACTAACCAAAGATGCGGGGTAGTTAGTCATAGAGGCAACATGCCAGGCCAACATGTGGCACTTAGATAGGTGGTGGGCCCAAGAAGATCTAATGACATAGGTGCCTAGGTGGCTCTTTAGAACAAATTATAGATGGCCACGTGGCACGATCTGGTGCATTCTAAAAGGTAAAAGCAAAGATGAAATAAAGGATGCACGGGAAGGAAATATTAAAGTGAAAAATTAAAAGGTATGAAGTCTGTGCAGAAAATAAAGATAAAAAGTGTAGATTTAAAATATTAATGCACAAAAATAAATCAAAATGCAAAATTTAAAGTGTTGTGTGTAGATATTAAAATTAAGAATAGTTCGAACTATTGAAAAGATGTGCACATGAGGAAAATTTTATTTAATAATTGAGTGGGAAAATCTTCTCAAAAACATCAAGTGTAATATATCTTTGGAAAGGTCTCAGGATGAGGATTGCATTTTACCAATCCATTGGAGTGCAGAATCAAATTGGTTTGAACATAATGAAGAAAGAATGACTCAGCTCAAAATTGGTTAAAGCAAAGAAGACAGGTGGTGTTTCATGGAAATATCTGGAAACCTTTTTTTTGGCTATATATTCAGAATTTTCCATTGGTAGAGAGTTCCAACTCTTGGCCTCCATAGAGAGTTTCAAGTTGTGCTTAACTCCAGGAGCTTCCAATTTTTGCTTGGTTCCATTAGGAATATAGTTCATGGATTGTATTAGTTTTGCTATCAGATCAAATAGATGTTTTAGATATTTTGCATATTGTTGAAGTGGTAAATGTTGTAGATCAAATTGGTATAGAAGCAAGATTCATCATACTTAATACATTTTTTCTCAGATTCAAGTCTCTCCTCCATATTGTTCATTTGGGTTATGAATTTTTTGATTCATTGCATTGATTCATCTATGTATATGTTATTATTCCTTAGTTCTGATCTAGGATCAGATTAAATGAAGCTATGGATATGAAATAAGTTCATATGTTATTCATAAGGATTTGTTATAAGTAGTGTATGGTCTAATATCATTTGTATTCATGCCTTTGAGTCTTTGACAGTAGTTTGTTTATGTATGTTGCTCCTGAACTAGAAGTATTACCCAATGGAGAAGGCACTGATCAGAAATCAATATATTCCTTTTTGATACATGACAGATCTGTCTTGGCTATGTTCTAAAAATTAAATATAAACTCTGAAATATCTTATGTTTTATGTGGTTTTTTGTGTTGTACTCATCTCGTGCTCCACTTCAAGTTCGATGTTCAATGGGTGATTAGTTGGTTACCTAGTATCTCTTGGTCATGTTGAGCTTTTGTGAGATCTCTGTTGATTGATGCCAAATAGAATATTGAAGGCATTAAAGGGTGCCCCCCCTTGGTTTTGCAGAACCTAAAGCGTAGAACGATGTATTTGCATCCTTGTTAGTTGGTCATTTTCAATCTTGGTGAACTACTTGGAGTTGGCTACTCTTAAAGATCTGTTTCAAAGTGAAAAGGTTGTTGTCTAGTTACCATAGCATAAAAAAGAACCCAACAGTCCCCATGATATGCTAGAGTTCTATTTTGAGAGCTCGTCGACTTCAAGGTTTGAAATTCATTGCTTGTATTTTCTATTTTTTGTAGTAAAAATATTTCTATCTATTGGTAATGCTTAGTTATCTCAGTTTTATTTTTTTCATCAATTTAGGAATCTTATCCATATATTTTAGTGCATTTAATTTATTTATATAAAATTACATTTTTTAAATTTTTAGTTATATTTTATTATTTAGTTGTCTTGATCCCTTAGCTCACCAAAGCGTTAGTTGGAGTTAGTGTAAGGTACATTTTTCTCTTTGGGGTCTTGATATCCTATGGTAAAAAATCCTCTACTCTACAGCTACATGTTACTGCAATGATATTATTTTCTTCCATGTATGGTCGCATGATGTTTATACTTGCATACAACCTTGTCTTTTAGGTCAATCCATTACTCACAAGGCATGGCATTGTTTTTTTCTTTGTAATGGATAACATTAATTTTTATAGGAAAAAGGAATGCTCTAACCACCTCAACATTATTATCAACCCCAGCTATTCACATCTCATGTCCCTTCATCACTCAATCCCTCTTCTAATCTTAATCTATCTATCCCTTTATTACCTTATATATTTTATCCTCTTATACCTTATTTCATTTTGAATGCACACTCATGTTCTCCAAATATGCCTATTCTCTCAACAAAGCATATTGGCCTCCTTTGTCATTTCTCCTCTCCTTCAAATAATTGGTTCATCTCACCCCTAATCCTTGTCTCTTCCAATGCCATTTTCATTTTTGTAAGGCATTACTTTGTCTAATTGCAACATGGTCTCAAAAATTTGTAAAATATAGATGCCTCAAAATGTCCACATCATAACTGTGCCTAAGTTCATGCCATTTTGACAGTGATTAAACGTGACTAATTATTCAATTAATCTTATCTATTGTCTTCTTAACATTAATTAAAAACTATCATTTCTTCTAATTAATTTTTCATTTTCCCCTCTTCCTTTGCATTCCATCTTAAATAAATATATTTACATTTATTTGATTCAATTAACCTTTTAATATCTTATCCTCAGAACATTAAATAAATACATGTTATTTATTTAACTGTAAAAAATCCTCCTCAAATAAATTATTGTTTAAAATTGGATTGCTTAACTAATTAAAAAAAATTGCACATTCCAAAGCATGCCTAAGCCAAGGTCCAACTTGGAATGCACTTGTTTAATCCATTCCACTTCTCCAAAAAACCTTTCAACAAATCTCAACTATTCATTTCTCTGAAATAATCTATACTCTCCATTTAACACGTTAAACTTCTTACATGTCAAGTCACATATCCACATGATTCTCATGCATGCAAAATCTATTGGAAATATATGTTTGGTTGTTATTATGATGCGGTCAAGGATGGAGAAACCTCAAGGAGCTCCTTCCAACCCAAACATAACACAATGAAACACAAAAAAGACAAATAAGTAAAAATAAGAGATTCAGCCTTTTATTACCATCAAAAAATCATTTACAATAGATCTGTAACATGTTGTTTCATATGTTAGTCATACATGCCAAGCATACAGGCTTGATTACACTCAAAAAACTTACAATCCTAGCCAAGCTAAGCCAAATAATCTTATGAGATCATCATGCCCCTTAGGAACAAGTCCATAATCTTATAAAGCCATCGCAACAACAGGTCAGACTTTAAAAGATTATATTCCCCAATAATTGATAAAATGTATTACAACCAAATAGGTCAGGGTCCAAATCATTACGAATAATCTCCAAAGAAATAACAAGAGATGTAATCACACAATAATGTTGGCACCAAAAATAATAATTAGTTGGCACGATTGCATACGGAAAAACCAACTAGAAGATCGGTAAATGATCATAAAATACAATGACCGCCTGGGAAACTGAAGAACAGGACACATACATGAATAATCTGCCAAAATGTACTCGTAATGAAACCAATTGATTTGTGATCATAGGATAATCTCTAGGACTAAGACAAAAAAATATTGTCATGACTGCAACACAAAAGAACAAGCATAGATCGATCGCTAACCAAATCACTAGGTTGATCAACAGGAAACACAATTTTTTTTGTTGGTGCAAGATTGCCAAGATCCAAATATGCTCCTCTATCAGACACCCCAAGTAAAATAAAATGTTCCATAAGAGAAACTAATGAACATTTGACAAGATGTGGCACATAAATCTCATTCTTTTTTTAATCCAAACATCCTATTTGTCTGCAACTCTCTGCATTTGTATCTCCACACTATCCTCTGTCAGATCCCTCAATTCACTCCTCTCTGTACTCACTCTTTCATATCTTATATCAACACTAGAACTCAGAATACTAACTCTTCCCTTTTGCATAACTGATATATCTCTATTAAAAACCATCATTTATTTAGAAACCAAGGTCCTCTACTACTCCATCTTACCCTTCTTACAATCAAATACCAACTTTCCTTCATCATCTCTACCTTCAAGATCCTTCTTTTGATTCATACTAACTTTTGTAGTTTGCTTCTCTGAACAATAAATTTTCACCATATTCAAATTCCTTGCACTTCTAATGCAAATTCAAGTACTCAAGAACATAAATAGAGGGACAATCAAATCTATGGTCTCAACAAAGGAATCTGAACACCATAAAGGATTATTTCAAACCACTGATTAACTCTCAAGCTCTTCTTATGCCTATTTGCATGCAAGTGTTCCAAAAAAAGATATATGAACAATAACACCCAAATCCACTATAATGTGAGTGGAAGTTCCAAGGATGTAGAAAACACCTTATTACAGGTAAAAAAAACACATCTAAACCATTCATTCTATTTTCCCAATGGATTGGAATGGACTTGCTTCACAAACTCCTTGTAACCCTATGAACACGGTTTTCAGTTGCTAGATCAACATTTCTCCAAACACCTTAATAAATAAAATAAATATTAATACACCCAATATGGACCTCCTACCAAGTCCACAAGTACAGATTTCAAAATCAAATACAAAGTCTCTAAACTTTCAGATTTACAGTGACCTACAAAGGGCTAATTAGGTCCATTTAATAAAGGAACTAGCCTTTCCCTTCAACATTTTCTCCAAAAAAACACTTAGAGGAGTTGGTGGATCCCAAAAAATTTCTAAATCAAAAGTTAGACCTTCTAGCTCGACGCCTATTAAAAGTTATGAATAAAAAGCATTCAATTTCTAGGTGGCCACATGAGGATGTCCACCTAGGGCATCAATTTTCACACAATTCCCTGCATGAACACACAAATGGAAAGGAAAAATTTAAATTAAATTGGAAGATCTTTAATTCCACCAAGTATTGATGAAAACCAATGGTGGAAATTCAAACTACAACCATTTCAAAACAAACTTAGCTAAAAACTGCTTCAACGGCTCAGTCGGTACAAAAAATCAATTTTCTCACAAACTATGGAACTTCAGAAACTCAAACTATATTTAAATGAAAGATAAAAAGTTTCCCCAAATTTATACATAATTTTCACATCCTAATCAATCCATTCATGCACATGGAAAAATCACCGTTATCAAAAAATGTAGGAAAATTGTGTTCTTTCAAAACTATCTTGAAAAATTCATACATTTAGAGTTTCTCCACCACCATTCCTCACTTCCTCAACCTCTCCTTTTTAAGGGACATTGAAATCCCAAGATTCGATCAGTTTCTTATAGGAAACTCTTTGTCTTCAAATGTTTTCATGAAGACAAGAAAAGTTTCTCAACAACAACTTTCCCAAAATATTAAGAAAAGATGCTCAAAAACAAAAATCAAACTTAGAGGATGTCAACACCCATCCAAAGCTTGGAAGTCGACACAAACATGACCACTAACTTAGAAAAACCCAAAATTAACAAAAAAAATGTCCTAAGGTGTCTATGTAACCTAGTTGGCTTATAAGGATGGCAAATAGGGTCATGCCACAACATGGATTTGGACTTTATTACAAACACAAAATTTCAAAAAAAAAAAAAAAACTAAAAGTTCCACAAAAGTTGTTATTCTTCTTTTTCATTTTCTTTGATGATTTCCCCTGCACCATACTCCCCTGATGAACAAATATTAATTCCACTTGAGATGAGTTGTTGGAGTGAAGAGCCCTGCTTGGAAATTTGATATTCATCGAGCCATATTGCCTATGATTTAGGTTGTCCTCTATATTTAACTAAGTACTTAGTTTTCTCTCTCCTTATATTTTTCTTAACTATAGTATCTAACACCTTCTCAAGTTGTGGTGGCATTAGTTTAGGGAAATGCTTAAGATCTTCTGCCACTTCTTCTTATTGTACATCAGTTGCAGCAACTTCTCCTTTGTATGGTGTCAATCACATACATTGAAAATGGGTGAGATACTAAGGTCTACTGGTAACTTGATCTCGTATGCACTCTTCCCATACTTTTCCAAAACTTGAAATAGTACAACCTTCTTGGGTAAGAGCTTAGTGTGCTTGACCTTTGGTAACTCTCCTTTTTGAGAAATGCCCACACTAGTTCTCCCACTTCAAATGTAACTTATCTCCTCCTTCTATCTTCTTGTTGTTTTTACCTTTGGATGATATTTTGTAGTTGATACTTCACTTGATCATGAACCTCTTTCATAGTTGTAGAAAATTTTCTCCCTCTACACTAATTATTTTAGTATTAGGAAGTTATCTTAATTCAATCACTCCCCTTGGATTCATCCCATAATCAATCTGAAAAGGTGACTTGTTGGTGCTTCTATTAACTGTATCACTGTATCAAAACTAATCTTAATAAAGTATTGAATCTCATTTCTCTCCATATTGTTTTGTGAGGCATCTTAGGAGATTTCCTAATGATCTATTAACAAATTTTGTTTTCCCATTCATTTGTAGATGATAGGCTAATGAAAATGATAGGTTTGTCCCTATTTTCTTTCACAAAGTCCTCCAGAAATGACCAACAAAATTAACATCTCTATCTGACATAATATTTAAAGGCAATCCATGAATTATGACTATCTCTTTCCAGAAAAGATATGCAATGTAGGATGCATCACTAGTGGATTTACAAGGTAAGAAGTGTGCCATTTTAATAAATCTATCCACAAAAAAAAAAACACTATAAAATCCTCTTTGGATCTTGGGAATCCCATGAAAAAATCCATGAGGATATATTTCAACATCAAATACAAAGTCTCTAAACTTCAAGATTTACAATGACCTACAAAGAGCTAATTAGGTCCATCTAACAAAGGAACTATCCTTTCCCTTCAACATTTCTCTAAACCAACAATTCAAGGAGTTGGAGGACCTCAAAAAACATCTAAATCCAAAGCTAGACCTTCTATCTCGACACCTATTAAAATTTATGAATAAAAAGCATTCAATTTCTAGGTGGCCACATGAGGATGTCCACCTAGGGCATTAATTTTCTCACAAATACCTGCATGAACACACAAATGGAAAGGAAAACCTTAAATTACATTGTAATATTTTGAATTCCACCAAGGGTCAATGAAAACCAATGGTGTGAATTTAAACTACAACCATTTCAAAACAAACCTAGCTAAAAAATGCTTCAACGGCTTAGTCAGTACAAAAAATCAATTTTCTCACAAACTATGGAACTTCAGATAATCAAACTAGATTTGAATGAAAGCTAACAAGTTTCCCTATATTTCTACACAATTTTCATATCCTGGTCAATCCATTCATGCAAGTGGTAAATCATTGTTATCAGAAAAAGTAGGAAAATTGTGTTCTTTCAAAACTATCTTCAAAAATTCATGCATTCAGAGTTTCTCCACCACCATTCCTCACTTCCTCAACCTCTCCTTTTCAAGGGACATCTAAATCCCAAAATTCAATCAGTTTCTTACAACAAACTCTTTGTCTTCCAAAATTTGCATGAAGACAAGAAAAGTTGCTCAACAACAACTTTCCCAAAATAGCAAGAAAAGATGCTCAAAGACAAAAATCAAACTTCGAGGATGTCAAAACCCATCAAAAGCTTGGAAATCGACACAAACATGACCACTAACTTATAAAAATCCAAAATTAACCAAAAAAATTCCCTAAGGTGGCTATGTAACCCAGATGGCTTATAAGGATGCCAACAAGGTCATGCCACAACATGGATATGACTTTATTATAAACACAAAATTTCAAAAAAAAAAGAAACTAAAAGTTCCAAAAAAGTTGTTATTCTTCTTTTTTCTTGTCTTTGATGAGTTCCCCTTGAACAACTTCTCCCTTCATCTTCCTTCAAATGAACAAGAGTAAACTTCTTTCCTTCCTTTTCTAGTGTAACCAAGTTTCTTCTACAATCATGAATAGCTCCCCTATCATACTGCCAAGGTCTTCCCAATAAAACATGATAAGAATTCATAGACACCACCTCACATAATACTTCATCTCTGTAAGGTCCAATGTTGAATTTAACCAAATATTTCTCTTATACCTCCACCATGTGATCATCTTAAAACCAACTTATCCCATAAGGACACGAATGTTTAAGCCTCGTAAATCCAAGATTCAGCATCATCTTTTATGATACCAAGTTGTATGAACTACCACTATCCATAACAAATTTACACCATTTACCTCCTAATTTACAAATATTCCTAAACAAATTCCTCCTTTTTAAAGGTTCAGCTTCCTTTTTACTCAACATGACTCTCCTAAGCATAAGAGACTCTCCTATCTTAGGCTCATCTTCATTTTTCACAACTTCACCAGAAGTTTTTTCCTCATGTGTCATAAGATTTTGTTTACCCATGTTCTTACTAGATCCTTTACAACATTGAAAATCCCTATGTCCTATGCCACCACATTTGAAACAATTACCTTTTAACTCCTTGCTACCATTCCCTCTTCTAGGTATTCTCTGATCAGATTCAGCATCAATGGTTTATCTCTTTTCAATTGTTGCTAACTTTCTTCTCTCTTCCTCTAGGGTTACTTTGTCTTCTCTTTAACTTATCTTTTTCCCTCAATGCATAGTAATAAGCATCCTTAATAGTACTAATCCTTAACATACTCAAATCATCATGAATATTAAATCTCAGAACATTAACATACCTAGCCACCTTATCCTTAGATACTTCCTTGTGACTAGATATGACAGTTATCTTATAGAATTCTTCTTTATATTCCTCCACACTCATGTCTTTCTACCTCAAGTTCTGCAATTTATTGAACAACTCTAATTCATAATCCTTGGGAATAAATTTAGCTTTTAACCTAGCAACCATCACCCTCCATCTAATGATTTTTTTCTCACCATGCTCCTCTCTATATTTTTATAATTCCTTTCACCATAAGGCAGCATGACCCTTCAACTTAGTCTGTGCTAACCTAACCCTTTGTGGATCTCTGATATCTTCAAGCTCAATGTAATCTTATCTCTCCAATCCAATCTATCAAATCCTCAGGATGTAATGAACTAGTGAAAGTAGAAATGTCCATCCTATGAATTTTACTTACTTGTGTCATAGCTCTCAACAATCTCTCCTCATCTGCAGGGATCTCAGCATCTACTATCTCAATATATTCAACAACCTCCTCATATTTCTCTTCAGTCTCAGGATTCCTTCTCAATCGAGTCAATACATTTCTGATCTCGTTCCTCATCTCAACTCTAATTATTCCATCATTTTCTCTAGCCTTATAGGGTTCATTCTTCTAGGTGCAATCTTCCAATTCTCAGGTGTAACTATCTCTCCAACCGGTGATCTATGACAAGATGCTTCTCCAACCAATGATCTATAGAAAGACAAGAAACCTGCCCCCAATCAGTATGCCTTCAACTCTCAGCAGCAATAGAAAACCCTTCATATCCACCTTGTATAATTCTTCTTTGATTCCAAGTTAGAACCTCACTCTGCCACCTTATGATCAACTGGTCTAGGGATTCACAAGTCAAGAACTTAGATCTACCAATAAAAGAATCTCAACCTTAATCTTGTTTCAACCTCATTCTCTGATACCACCTAATGTAGTCAAGGATGGAGAAACCTCAAGGGAGTTGATCCAACCCTTGCAGCCAACATAACACAATGGAAGAAAACAAGACAAATAAGTAAAAATAAGAGATTCAGCCTTTTATTATCATCAAAAAATCATTTACAATAGATCTGCAACATGTTGTTTCACATTCCAATTATACATGCCAAGTACACAACCCTGATTATACTCAAAACCCTTACAATCATAGCCAAGTTAAACCAAATAATCTTATGAGATCATCATGTCCCTTAGAAACAAGTCCATAAGCTCATAAAGCCATCACAATAATAGGTCGGCCTATAAAATATTACATTCCCCAATAATTGAGACAACATATTAAAACCAAATAGGTCAGGACCCAAAACCATTAGGAAAAACTTCCAAATAAATAATTAAGATATATGATCATACAATAATGTCGGCCCCAAACATAATAATCAACTAGCACAACCGCGTACGAAAAACCAACCGGAAGATTGAGAAATGAACAAAAAATACAATGACTAACCAGAAAATTGAAGAACATGACACATACGTAAATAATCTGTCATAAATTATGTTTGATGAAACCAACTAATGTGTGATCATAATATAATATCCATGACAACACCAATAACACATTACCATGATGGCAACACAAAAAAACAAGCACAGATCGACCGCTAACCAAAACACCAGGCTGATCAATGGGAAACACACTTTTTTGTTGTTGATGCAAGATTGCCAAGATCCTAAGATGCTCGTGCATCATATTATATAATTTTCATTGATATAAAACCATTGTGGTTCGGAGGTGTTGTCTCAAATACTATGCTCTGGAGGTATTTGTTGAAGATATGTTTGATTTATATTATTGTTTGGAAGAATGAAGTTGGAATAGAAGTAAGGTTGTGTGTTGAACGTGATAGTGCTAAATAAAACTAGAAGACATGTATGTATTCTAGAGATCATGTGAGAATGATGTTTTTCAGTACTTTAGTGTTATAATATTAGGTCTAGAAGTCATTCATTCAGTAATAGAGATATACAGTTGAAGATGAAATTTGTTCAATTGTGTTTACCAGAAGGTTTCTACTCCAAAAAAATAGGATGAATATGTGCAGATGTGATTTGTATTTTATTTTGGTTTTTGTCTTGGTCATGGTGTCCTGGGTCATCTGGGAATAGTTTTAACATGTAATGCATTTATGATCAATTTGTGTTCTAGTCTGAAAATGTGTTGTGATGGCTTCTGACATGGACAACTCACATGTGATGTGACATCTGTTGTGGAGTTTGGATCTCACCATGGCATGTGGAGGTACAGATACAATTGGAAAGTGATGTGGTTCTTTGGATAGTGTCATTATACACATTTAAGATTACTATGAATTTTTTTCTTTGTATTTGTGGATCTAGTATTAGAAAATGTTAAATGTGTTTTTGGTCCCCTCTCTCTTCTAGAGTAGATCATTCTTCATATATTTGGTATGAGTATCGCATTTAATCATTATCTCTTATCTATATGGGTTCATGTTATGTGTGACCTATATTTTATTTAATTTTTATCTCTTATTTGGATGGGTTCCTGTAATGTGTGACCTATGTTTTGGTCTAGATTCTCTTGGCATGGGAGCTTAGTGCAATATTATTTTGACATGGTCAACTTGTAATTTTCTTTCTGTTTGGCTGACCTTCTTGTAATTCCAATGAACTATCTTGTATGTAATTACAATGTGTGCTTTGGAAAAATGTAAGAGAGTTGTGAGAGAGAAAATGAAGATCTATAAGTAGAGTTTCAAAATAGTAGAGTTTAGTTTTTGAGGTTGTTATTTTCTGACTGTAGTAGAGACGTAAAGGTAGTGAAAATGTGTTACTATGGTTGATACAGTTGTGCAGGAAGGATAATTTTATTATCAAGAGAATTTATCTTTATCTACTATGGAGAGTTGAATGGATCTTGTCCCTAGGACAATTAGTCTTGGGTGCACAAGTTCTTTTATGTATCTTTCTACTTTGGCATTGAGATTTTGTTTTCAAGTCCTGAGTAGTGAGCTCCTATCTATATTTAATCTCGTAATGGGAGTGAGCCTCTAGTTGTAAGTCTTGAGAAGTGAGCTCCTACTATCTTTGAAATCAGACCATATATAAAATAATTTATCTCTGTGAGGAAGTCCTTACCGTGGTTTTTCCCAGTTTGAGTTTTTCACGTATAAAAATATTGGTGTCAACGTGTTGTTGGTTTAGTTATGTATTCACTTAATCTTTAATGTGGTTAATATTCAAGATAGTTGATTACTTAAGTGAGATTTTGGGTGAGGTTGATTCACCCCCCCCCCCTTTTGATACTATAATAATGAACAAATAAGATAGGGGGTGAATTAGTTTTTCCTAAACTCTTCAAGCTTCAAACCCTTAAACCCCAAAAACCCTTAAAGTTGTGAACCCTTAAATCTGATCTGGTAAAATGAAATGATAAGCATGCAAGTACACACAATCAAGATCACATTCACACAAGTTGACATAAATTTTTTATCTTGGAAACCATGTTAGGGGGAAAACCATGGTGCGAATGATTACCCACAATAAGAAAATACCTTGTTAGAAGTATAACTTATTACAATGTATATGGGGAATGCACTTGCATTTAGGCTCACTGCCTCAAGCTCACTACTCAAATAAAAATCCTCAAGCTACAACCCTAAAGAAGGCTCATAGCCTTACATATTTGATCACTACAATGATGGATCAAACTCCAATTTGATAAGATTTTGTGAACTGTTGAAAATGATAACCCGATGTCTAATTACATTTCCTTATAAGGACACTTTGGAGATCTTTGTCCAACCTCTTTTTGAACACACTTCTTATTTTATTTAATTATCATCTCCCTCTACTATCCACCTTTGACATACGCATCCACAATCTGCAACTTGAATTTTCTCTAGTTATTCATTTTATACTAAGAACCATGTTGGAAAAACCTAATTCATCATTTCTTCCAATCTACAGGTCAAATCTCTTGATTTGAATTCATTTATGACTGCTTAATCTTGAACAAAAACTATAACCACCTCCTTGATATCATAAATATCCCAGATAACACATTTTGTACTTGCACAACACAATTTACCAAGTAGGTCGGCCAAGAACAAATGATATACATGAAAATATTATCATTGACCAAGAATTCAACCAATCAGGTACTTTCAGTCTATGTGGATCACCAACTCATCAATCACATACCCCTTTCAATCCATGTGGATCACTAACTCATCATGCACATACCTTAACAACATCCTACAGCATCATGAAAAACACTTAACCATTCAAATCCATTACAACCATTGGATTTGTCAACTCTTTTTCATCAAGCCCTAAAGAACACTATCATCAAGCACCTGAGATAATAAGATTATGTCTTGCGGACCTCTGAAGTATAAGCCCTTTGAACTGAACATACCTAAGTATGTCCTAGACACACTCCTAAGTGGGCTCCATGAAATATTTTCTCTATTGAGCACATTGTACCCTTTTCTGGATTCTTGTTGACACTGACTATCACCTTTCTGCCAGTCAATTTATGTACCATGTTTACCTGTCCAAATCTTCATGTAACACTCTAAAAATTTGGGTGAACATGGTAAACACCTTCAACAACCTTCTTCTACATGTACAACTCCATATCTATCATATATTCTTCTCATCGGACTTTATAATAGTCTACTCCAATGGCTAACCTGTAATATTTAAGATAGCAATAACCAGTCTCTTCTTCTGATCACTTATTCTAATCAATTCCTATGTTATGTTGACATCAATGCCAACACATTCATCTTCCAACTTTTATATTATGTCAAAAATCTCCCCTTTGGCATTGATGGAAACATGGAAAAAAACATGGTGGGGATGACACCCAAAAATCTCTTCACTATAGTAAAAAAGATTTTCCATGTTAGGATATTACAATACCTTGTTAGGGGCTCACCGGTTAAGACTAACTAGTACCTTGTTACAAGTACAAAGAGATGTGTTAATATCTACCTTGCTAGATGATTTAGAACTTCTTCTTTGAAGTCACCTTATTAGAGGATTTAAATAATATTAAAGTCTACCCTGTTAAGTGATTTAACCTTGCTAACCTATTAGAGTTAGCCTTAAGCAATGAACTCAAATTATTGATATGGAATGGAACTGCTTGCCTATAAGATCCAATTCAGCCTTTGAACTCTTTGTTAGGAATAGCGGTCTACCAACACAACTGATATGGGGGTGAATCAATTGTGAGACAGATTATTAAACATTAAATATTATAAACCAAAACTTTAATCCAAATGATAACACAACCCTTTGTTGTTGAGGAAACCCTATTAAAGGTAAAACCCATGTGGGAATTACCACCCACAAATAATGTACTAAGAGTATAGTATCCCTGCTAAAATATTTAGCCATGTTAGGAGCTTATTAATGCATTACAGTACATAGTCCATGTTAAAGAACAAACCTTGTTAGCATTCAAGAGTAACACTAGGCTCACTGCCCAAGCACACTACCTAAAGAAGGTTAAATCCACCCTCAGGACTTACTATCTGAAATACAAGTGTATATAAGAAATATAAAATCCAGTGAAATATATAATAGTAATTTTCTTTGCTTGATTGGTTCCAATGAAGTCTCTAAATCACATCCTCTTCTCTACATCCAGCAGACTTTGCACAAACAAGGTCACAGATTCCACACTTTGTTGTTACCACACTTCCATAAAAGAAAACAATTTTTCTTTTAGACATATTTATAATAAGAAAATAGGTCGACCAATTAAGACTTCCCCAATGAAAAAATAATTACTTAACCCCTTTCTGAGATACCCACAGTACCTATAACAAGTAAACATTAATTACAATTCATCAGATATAATCCAAGATCCATAATCCAATTTTGCACTCCACAATACACGCTACATATCTGAAGTTAACCCCAAATAGGTCTCCTCTAGAATAGACTCCATAGATGATGTCACCAAGAGTCTTGTGGGCCAAGAATCATAAAAAAACATACCTCAACATGTCTCCTAACATTCCCCAAGCTCTCATATCATGAATCCATATCGCATGCAATTTATCCTCAAACACTGAGACTAACTCTGTCAAAGCTCACTGTCATAGTCCAGTACACATCCTTCACTAAAACATCTATAACTTAATTAATCTACAATATTAAACCATGAAACCTTAGAAATAAGATCACATCATATCCCTGTCAACATCACCATCTTCGTTTGTTCTGAAGAAACCGTACAAAACCCGTGCACTTATGTAAGTCACCAAGCAACAGTAATAACCAATTTGTTCTGCCTCCATAGAAATATATGTTGACAGCAGTGAAAAAACATGAATGCCAACAACAACATCATCATAAACCAATTCCAACAATCTCCCCATTTGGCATTGATGCCAACATATGGGAAAATCCATCAACCCAAAAGTACTCACTCTCAATACAATCTTTTCAATATCCTTAACATGGATCTCCCTAAAACAGTAAGGTTTTTCACAAAGAATCTCTCCCCCTTTGACAACAATGTCAAAGGGTACCATAACTCTTCTTCTGATCATTTTTCCTCTGCAAGGTGTAGCTTTCTCAAATCTTCATGCCTCCAACAACCAAGTGTAAAATCACCCAAATGTGTTCTATAATGTTCCTGTGATCACTCCACCTAAGGAGTAGATCCATACATCAAGTCCAGAAAATGATATAGCTCTGAAATCCACTGGACTGATGCATTCTTACATCAATTTAGTTCTTGCAAGGAGCGGCTCTCACCCCAAGCATACCTCTAAGATACTCAAAGGCATCCTTTGGCAAAGGTTTTGTAAATATATCTTCTATATGTTCCTTTGTGCTGACATACTCCAATCCAATCTCCTTATCTGCAATCTTGTCTCTCAAGAAATGATACTTAATGGAAATATGTTTATCCTTTGAATGCATAACTATATTCTTTGACATATTCACTGTGCTAGTGTTATCACAATGGATAACCATTGGATCATCAAAATTTATCTCAATTTCCTTCAACATTTGATTCATCCAAACAATCTGTGTACAATTTATAGAAGCGGAAACAAACTCTGATTCAGTAGTAGACTGAACTATATAGTCATGTTTTTTACTTAACCAAGAAACCAATATTTTATCAAGAAAGAATGCACCATCATTTGTACTATTTTTTTCATCAACATTTCTTGCCCAATAAACATCAGTATAAGCATGCAAATAAAAATCATCAAATTTCTTATACCAAAATCCATAATCCAGTGTTCCTTTCAGATATCTAAATATTCTTTTCACAGTAGCAAGATGTGTCTCTTTAGGATCTTCTTGATATCTTGCCACAATTATAACTGCATTAGCAATATCTAGTCTAGTGTGAGTCAGATATTGTAAACCTCCAATCATAGATCTGTACTTTGTCTAAAAAATACTCTGAGATTTGTCAATATTAGTAAGCATGTGACTAGTAACCATACATGTTCCAATAGGTTTAAAATCTTCCATTTCAAACTTTTTCAACATTTCTTTAAGATACTTTGTCTGATAAATAAAAATACCATTCTTGTTCTGATCAATTTGCAATCCAAGGAAAACTTTCATCTCACCAATCATTGACATTTCAAATTTATTTTTCATTTCCTTAGAAAAATTTTTACTCATTACATCATTTCCTCCAAAAATGATATCATCAACAAAAACTTCAACTATTAGAATTTCATCTTCACTAGTTCTTAAGTATAAATTACTACCTGCATTACCTTTTCTGAAACCAAGAAGAAGTAGATATGTATCCAATCTTGCATACCATGCTTTAGGTGCTTGTTTCAGTCCATACAAAGCCTTCTTCAACTTGCAAACCATATCCTCATCTTCTGTCAGATGAAATCCATCAGGTAGTTCAATATATACTTCCTCTTCTAGATCTCCATTCATAAATATAGATTTCACATACATCTGATATACTTTAAATTCTTTGTGTGCAACATAAGCAAGAAATAATCTTACAGCCTCAAGCCTAGCAACAAGAGAAAAAATAATTTCAAATTCTATACCTTATGTTTGTGATTAGCCTTTACAAACCAGTATTTCCTTATTTCTTACAACCATTCCTTCTTCATTCATCTTGTTTCTGAAAACCCACATAGTTCCTATAAAATTCTTGTCTTTAGATCTAGGAACCAGTTCCCAAGTTTTATTTTTCTTTATTTTTAATTATTCTTTCATAGCCTTACTCCAAGATTCATCTCTACATGCCTCATCATTATATTTTGGTTCAACTTGAGAAATCAAAAAAAATTCATCTCTTAATCTCGATCTTGTCACCATACCTTTATTTGCATTGCCGATAATTTGATCTTCAGGATGGTTTTTCTTAACATACCTCGAATTCTTATGAATTTAAATAGGATAATTTGAGTCATCTTGACATACCTTGATCTCATGGTCAATCTCAAAAATTTCTTCTTGATGTGGAGTACCCTCCTTGATCTCTGTAGTCTGGTTATAGTCATATTTTCTTTCCTAAATCTAGAACTTTTCATCAATCCTCAAATTAGCACTTTCAATCATCTTCCTCAATCTCATATTGAAACATTTATAAACTTTGTTATTAGTGGAATAACCAAGGAAGATTCCTTCATCACTTGTAGCATCAAACTTTCCTATCTCATCATCTCTTTTGATATAACATTTACTACCAAATACTCTAAAATATTTCATAGTAGGAGTATGATTAAACCATAATTTATAAGGAGTCTTACTTGTACCTTCTCTAATCTGAATTTTGTTCAAAGTATAAATAGCAGTACCAACAACTTCTCTCCAATGAACATGTGATGCATTTCCTTCCAGAAACATGGTTGTTGCAGCATCTAATATTGTTATGTTTCTTCGCTCTTCTACCCCATTCTATTATGGTATCCTAAGAGAAGATGTTTGTCTGTATATTCCATGCTCTTCGCAGTAGGTATTGAACAAGTTTGAAGTAAACTCTCGACCTCTATCTGATCTCAAACATTTTATTTTTAAACTTGATTCATTCTCAACTTTTTCTTTGAATATCTTGAATTTGTCAAATTCCTTAGATTTCTCTCTTAGATACGTAACCCACATTATCCTAGAAAATTCATCAACAAAAAGTATAAAATACCTCTCACCATAGTAAGATCTCATTCTTGTAGGACCACATAGATCTGTATGCACCAGATCCAACTTCCCTTTCACTAAGTAAGATTTTCTTTTAAAATTGCTTCTAGTCTATTTTCCCATTTCACATTCTCTACACATGGTGTTAGATGGTTTCACTATCTTTGATAGGTCTCTAACACCATTAGGCATGCTTGCCTTCACAATATTATCAAAATTTACATTATAGAATCTTATATACCATAACCAACTATCATCAACCTTCGCAAAAAAATAAGAAGCCTCAAACGTATTCAATTCAAATACATTACCTCTCGACTTAGTACCAGATGTGATCAATTATCCTAACTTACTTCTGATAGAGCATTTCCCATTAATCAATTTCAATTGATAACCTTTGTCTAATATATTTCCAACGCTCAACAAATTATGCTTAATTCCATCAACGAGTAACACATCGTCAGTATTAGTCTTTCCATCCAAAGAAATATATCCGACTCCAATGATAATCTTAGGAATTTTTTCACCAAATCTCATAACACCACCATCATACTTGGTTAGCTTAACAAATTTATTTCTATCTCCAATCATATGGTGTGAACAACCATTGTCTATGAAATTCATATTTCTTTTCAACATGTGACACTAGGGCTCTCTCTTCATGAATAGGTTCATCATCCTTGATAGCAATAAATCCAATCTCATCATAATCAATAGCATCATCATCATAAATGCATTCACTAGCATAGTAACATTCCTTAACCTTGGAGAACTTAGGTTTATAAACCTTTAATTTATGCTTAGGAATTCTTGTAGGACATCTAGATGCAAAATGACCTATCTTATTGCATGAAAAACATTTCAGAGGTAACTTTCCTTAAAACTTACCCTTACCTCTCTTTTCTCTTCTAGCGATCAGGGCCACGATCTCATCAAACTTTCTTTCTTCTTCCCGTATTTGTTCCCAATGACCAGCATATTCACCAAGCTCTTCTCTCAAGTCACTCCTAATAGTGCTTGAAGTTCCTGATAAAGTCTTTTTATTTTTTTGCACAATCATCTTAAATGTTGTCTCAACTTAGGTAATGAATCTCTCAGCTCTGCAGCCTTAAAAGTAGTTAATTTTGCAATCTACATCTCTCTATTTAAGTTTGTTGT
This sequence comes from Thuja plicata, assembly GCA_018584345.1. Lineage (NCBI taxonomy): Eukaryota > Viridiplantae > Streptophyta > Pinopsida > Cupressales > Cupressaceae > Thuja > Thuja plicata. Next base: position 1,003,640 of record MU226832.1, on the reverse strand, counting down.
CAAAGGTATGATCTCCTCTATAGCTTGCACTTTAGTTTTGTAAATAGGTGTCAAAGATCTAAGAATCTTTGCAATCACTTCTTCTTCATTGTATGTACCTCCAGAGATTGTAATCCCAATAAAAACCTTTGTAACTCTCTGTACATATTCTCTAATGTTATCATCATCTTTCATTTTTCATATTTTACATCCTTGTCTTCTAGTTCTACAACTTTGCCTACTTAGCAAACTTATCTCCTTCATATAGTGCTTCCAATCTTGACCAAATTTTATATGTTGAATCTAATTCTTTAACCTCTGTGAATTCACCATCAGAGAGCACACTAATCAGTGCTTCTCTTGCAACTATGTTATAAGAAAATAGATTCTTTTCATCATCAATAGCTTTGTCCAGTTCATCTTTAGTCTTGATAGGTTCATCCTTATTTGTATTCATCCAATAATCAATTCCCAAACATAGTGAATGAGTTATCATTTTTTTCTTCCAACTGTAAATTTTTTTAGGATCACACTTCGGACTATCCTTCCTATAGTATGCCATTTTTTAGGATCACCTCAAGTTATTAAGCTTTTTCTCTAAGGACCAGAAGCTTTAATACCAATTGTTAGGAATAACAGTCCACCAACACAACAGAGAGGTGGGGTGAATCCGTTGTGAGATAGATTATTAAACATTAAACAATATAAACAAAAACTTTAATCCAAATGATAACACAGTAAATGCAACACCATAACACAATCCTTTGTTCTGGAGGAAACCATGTTAAAGGTAATACCCTAGTGGGAATTAGCACCCACAAATAATGTACTGAGAGTATAGTATCCCTACTAAAATATGTATCCATGTTATGAGATTATTAATGAATTACAATACATAGTCCCTATTAAAGGATAGACCCTGTTAGGAGTCAAGAGTAGCAATAGGCTCACTGCCTAGGTACACTGCCTAAAGAAGGTTAAATCAACCCTTAGGACTTACTATCAGAAATACAAGTGTATATAAGAAATATACGATCCAGTGAAGTGTCTAATAGCAACTACCTTTTCTTGATCATTTTCAATGAAGTCTCTAAATCACATCCTCTGCTCTACATCCAACAGACTTTGCACAAACAAGCTTGCAACTTCCACACTTTGTTGTTACCACACTTTCATATAAGAAACAATCTTTTTTTTCTACAGATTTACAATAAGCAAATAGGTCAGCCAATTAAGACTTCCCCACTGCACAAATAATTACTTAACCCCTTTCTAAACTACACATGGTACCTATAACAAGTAAACATCAATTACAATTCATCAGATATAATCCAAGATCCATAATCCACGCTTGCACTCCACAATGCACATCTTTGAAGTCGGCCCCAAATAGGTCTCCTCTAGAACACACGCCACAGCTGATATCACCAAGAGTCTTGTGACCCAAGAATCATAACAAAAATTCCTCAACATGTCTCCTAACATTCTCCAATCTCGCATATCATGAATCCATATCACACGCAAGTTATCCTTAATACATAGAGACTAACTTTGTCAAAGATCATTGTCACGGTCTAGTACCCAGTCTTCACTAAAACATATGTAACTCGCTTAATCAACAATATTAACCCATGCAAACTTATAAATAAGATCACAACATATCTTTGTCCACATCACCATCTTCGCATTCTGAAGCAACCATACAGTACCTGTACACTTCTGTCATTCACCAAGAAATAGTAATAACCAGTCTGTTCTACCTCCATAGAAACATATGCTGAGATCAGTGACAAAATATGAATGCCAACAACAAAATTAGAAACCAATTCCAACACTCTTGATGCAATAAATAGTCTGTCTCTAATTAAAGCCTCCAAAAACAAGATCAACAATCCTAAATCTCTGATTTATAATCCCTTTAAATAGTTGTTCTTAAGTTGATTAAACATTAAAAACAATCTACAAGTTGTACCTCAATTTTGAATTAACTCATGAAAATTTGCATCAATAAACCTTCACATGTTAGCCCAAAAATGCAATACCATCATTTAATACAAAACATCATAATTAACTTAACTCCCTTAACCATATGATCATCAAGTACCAATCGATAACTCAACCAGTTCGCATAGATCAGTCACCAAAAATGTAACTTTCACAAAATGTTGAGTTAACTATCACGGTCTTAAATATTTTCTACTCTTATCGTAATAAGACTCTGGTAATGATTGCATCTCCCAATGTTTTCACCATCTCAAGCACTACTCAAAACTCAAAATTGTTACTGTCTTCCTACTCACCAATCAGAACACTTAGTATATCTGATTTACCTATTCATCATGTCAATCTGTTAGGGTAACCTATTCACCAAAACTGATAGAGTTAATAAGCTTCCATCAATGACAAAATTAAACTCATCATTTCTCCTCCAAAATCTTCAAAATTCATCATAATGCCAACAATCTCCCCCTTTGGCATTGATGGAAAAACATATACTAAAATATATACAGAGTAATATAACCATCTGCAATACATTACTCTACATTGTATACCAATCACTTCCTTAACTATATCTTCACCATACTAATTATATACTGATTACTCCTCCTTTCACTAAACTTCACCTCTTTATTATGCATATTACTCCCTCTTTGTCAACAATGATAAAGGTACAAAACTTAGCTACAAAAATGAAAAGCTTACCGATCACAACCTTGCAAAAACCTCTCTAAAGTTTTCTTTTGTAGTATCCAATGGATTCTCACATGATTTATGAAAATGTATAATGGCTTTGATCTATTCATGTAAAATATAAGCTAACTCTTCCATAGCTTCAAGAGTACTCATATCAAGTAATGCAAGTGTTACCTCTTCTTCTTTAACATTTTGTTGCATAACATCAAGTGTAGGAATCAAATAACTCTACAACTCCAATAATGTTGCTATCCACTTGTCTTGTTCTCCTTGCAATGTTTTCAAATTTTTATTAACCACCTTCACTTGTGATCCATAGGCTATAATTCCATGTGCATACGATTAAAACTAGCAATAAAATATTTAAGCTCCTATTGAGCTTCATTTCTCTTAAGCTCCAAATGTTGAGTAAACAATGAAAAATCAGAAACTTTATCTAATATTTTACCAACTTCCTTCAAAGTTTCCTTTACTTGAATGACTTGCAATGTAAGTTTTCCTTTGTCTGATGCAATGGTTTTTATTAACTTCTCATTCCTCTTCTTTTCATACTTTGACTTAGCTTCATGCATAGTTGCATCCTCCAAGATTCAAACTTGTGCAGTAATAGCACTAACTAAAGTATCCATTTGTTCAATTGTAGGAGCATTTGGATCAAATGCAACTTAAGGTACAAGATTAAATAAAATATCTTGATTTCTCTCTAATACTTGAGCTTGCCTCTTTTCAATTCTTAATTGGTCCCTTTTTGCTTTCAACTTAAGAATGTGTAATATTCTCATCAGTTCACCAGGAACCATTTTAGAGATATCAATTAGTATTTGAATGACCACAACATCTTCATCTTTAAGATCATCCTCAGTTTCTTCTTCAGGAACATCAACAGATTTTATCTTTAACTTAGAACTGGAACTCTCGCCAAGATTTAATTTTCTTTTCATTTAGTGTGCTGCTACATCAGCTTCATCTTTCTTCTCAATATCACTAGTATGTCAAACTGAAGTAGTTAAAGTAGGTATCACCACCTCTGTAGTTTTATACTTATGTCCTTCATCTTTATCCTTCACATCTGCAATATCAACATTAGGATCTTTTTGTCGTACATCAGAAGATAAATTACCTATCATATCTTCAATTACTTGTTTAGTATAACCAATTTCTTCTACTATCACCTCCTCTTGAGTAGTTTCTTCCAGTTTATGTTCTTTCAATTTCTCCTTCATGATGAAAATTATCTCGGCGTGTACTGCCTGAGATTCACCAATAAGTATCTTGCATACTCTAGTTCTTATTTTGAATCCAGGTCTCATTGCCTCAACTAAAAGCTTTATATCTTGAATAGGTAATTCAGGCTTTAGTAAGATTAAGGCTTTCTCCACCAGTTCTCTATCTTTCCTTAAATCCTCTCTCCATCTCACCTCAATATTCTTGTATAGTGAATCAGTTATAGTCTTGTGTAATTCAACGAGTCCTCTAAAAAACTTATGCAAACTATAAATAATAACATCTTCAATCTTTAGTTTATCTGCATCATCAAAGTTCTCATAAAATTAGTTTTTATCAGTTACACCACCATACTCCCTAATACTCTCTACAATTATTTTTCTTGTCGAAATTCTAAAAAATTTAGGATTAACTGACTCTCATTTATCTTTCCAACCACTTTAGATTTATTCACACTAGCCTTCAACTCTACTTGATCTTTATATGAATCAGTTTTAGGTTCATCTTCTTTAGTAGTAGGCTTCTTTTTGTTTTTTCTCTTAGACTATTTGTAACCTTGAGTCATTCCTTTCTTCCTCTTATAGGTCCTTTGCACTATCTCAGGTGTCTTTTCTGCTTCCTTCTCCTTCTCTTTCAATGTAGAACTCCTGGTAGTTCTACCTATTACCTTACCCATTGTAGGAGTTACAACCTCTACATTATCTTTCTCTAAAGCAATAGAATTTCCTACTTGTTCAATCTCAAATTTCTTCATGATCTTACTCATCATCTCCTTTGTAATGCCACTTTTTTGGCTATGTCATCAACCTTTTTCCTTACTCTTCTCTCTATCATAGGTGCAATCAACTAGGAATGAATTTTCAAATAGGTCTCTTCATAAGTACCAAATCTAGGAGTGGTAACATCAATTGGTTTGGATAATAAGTCATCAGCATGAAGTGACACAATATCACCATCAACTTCATAACACATAGATAAAGTCCATGAAGTTCTTGATTATACCACCTGCAACATACATGTGTCGATATCTACAATGAATCATATATCATTTTTATATTTCTCCAGTATACCAATTAGGATATGTTCCCTCACATGCATACATTTCTAAAAATCCCTTAAATAACCTCACATAGTATTGTTGAAGTTATTTACTAACATCCTTATGCATTGTTTGATTTTCACTAATGTAGGTCTATCAGTTGACCATTGCATCTGACCAATTCTAGGAAAATGATCTGAAAATAGAAGAATATACATACCAGTAGTGAACCATACTCAAATGTTTGTTTCTTGTCTTTCTAGATTATTTCCATATTCACAAAGAACTGGCCTATCATAACCTCACACGGGTCATATTGAGAATTTTCCTTAATCATCCAATAAGCTGCATGAATGCCTCCACCAGGCACACTATTCAATCGACTCGACTAATAAACTTTATAACCAATCACCATTCAAGAAAACTTCAATTCAACATCTTCAATTTCGTTGATATTCATATCACGTTGATCTTTCTTACAATTTGTAAGATGAGTGACCTCACTAGTTGGAATAGTTATTAGAATAGGTACATCATCGATCGCACACAATCCAGTCGCTGTTAGGATTAGGCTAAAAGCTAATCTCCCAAGATCACCTGCATGCAAACCTGTCACAGAATAGAAGCAAGACAAAAGAGAAAAAGAGCTATGGCGGCCAAAAACCCAGAGAGTTGAAATTCATGTTGAAAAGAAAAAGCTTCTATTAACAACAATACTGAATACAATCTCCTTCATGAAATGCAAAGAAGTGAATCCTTATAAAAGGAATCGCGAAACCCTAAAGGTGAAAACCCTAGAGAAATATAAGCGTTGCCTAAGTATAAATTAAGCATAAAGTAAATAGACTAATAATTAAATGATTTAATTATTAGCTATGCTATGACTACTCTAACACCCCCCCTTAAGTGTAACTTAGGGAGAAGAAAAATAGCTAAAGACTACTGCAAAAAGCAGGAAAGATGGGTCCCGACAACAAGGCCTGATCAGGTACCCAAAACAAGAAAGCAAACTAGATGAAGTAAACTAAGCCTTCAATCTAGGGAAAGTCCCAAAGAGAGGAACAAGAATGAGCAAGAAGCATCTCCAAAGCATGAAACTGAAAACTCTGTCAGAAGAGACTGCTGGAACCCCCACTGAAGTGCATGATCAGGTAGAGAAGACAATGTCTGAAGAGCTGATCAATCAAACCAGGAAGCAAATTCAACAGGTGAACCCCCCCCCCATAATGTTGAACTGAGAGAGGTGACAGGAACACTGAAATGTAATGCCAAAAACATCTGCAGAAAGAAGACCAGGGACACCAACAGTGCAACATAAGTACAAACATAGGATAAAGGACGGTGTCACCGACACACAGCATGGGCTAATGTCATGGAAGGTACACTCACTTCACAAAGGTGGATGCGCCTAAAATGACATAAACATCATAACCCCCCATGGCACTTTATAACTGAGTGCGAGTACAAAAACACACAAGGTGTACAAGATCCCATAAATGAAAAAGAAGGCACTTTATCTCAGTGCGTTTACATAAAAGAATGCATCAGAAGGAGCATACAATTCTCAGATGTCAGAAAGAAGAGTGAGCTAGAAAATCAGAAGAAGAGATCCCAGGACCTGTAGAACCAAGCAATCCATTAGAGTGCATAAAATACCAAACTCGGAGGAGAGAAAACCTGGAGCAAAATCTGGAAAAAAGACCCCTGCAACTGAATAGTTCACTGAACCAACTTTTTGACGATATCTGGTTTGCTAAAAACGGAGTCCGGATGAGCCAGATATGACTCCCGGAAGGCAAAAATAGATATCAGACTTCAACAGAAAAAAACACTATCAAAATAGTACACCCAAAAAAAAATCACTATAGTCGGAAAGCGCTCAAAAAGAGCTTTCCGACGATATAAAGAAGTCTGAAAAAGACCTCTATATGCTCCAGATATCGCAAAAAAAGTCCAGGTACCTCCAAAAACCCAAAAAAGGTCAAAAAAAAAGCCCTAGGGGCTTAAAAAATGGGCCCCAGGGCGCATGGTGCACGCCGGGGGCTGGGTCGAAGCCCCTGGGCCACCATAGGATCGGCGGCTAGGCAGAAGAGCCCGCGGGTTTAAATAAAGAACTGCCACCAGCGGAGCGGAGCGGGGAGGGGGCCGGCGGCCACTGTGGGTGGCGCAGTGCTGGGGCCGGGCAGAGCGGCGGGCCGGGCGGCGGGGAGCAGAGGGTGCCGGGAGGTGGGCCGTAGGGGCGGCGGGCGGCGGCGGGGGCCGCGGGGATCGGTGGGGCCGGTGGTGCAAACCGGTGGCGGCGGTGAAGGCGCAGCTGAGGGCCGGGCCGCGGTGGTGCGGCGGTGGCGCCCAATAAAAAGCACAGACTGCATTTTTGAAAATGCATAAAAACCTTTAAAAATAAGGTTTTTTAATTTTTTTTCAAAATTTTTGCCTCAGTTTCTGTCGTACAGCACAGGAACCAAAAAAATTTTGCCTCCAGAGTCCAGATGTCCAAAATGAACAAGTTTTATATGTATTCTGGGGTTTTTGGGCACTCTGAGCTCAATGGAGATGTCCATTTGAGCTCAAAGTGACCAGAAACAAAACCCAAAACAAAAAATACATAAAAAACCTCTGAAACCCTTGGAAACCTTCTGCTTCTGGCATGCTTCAATGAAACACAAACAGCGAACAGTAGGAGAGCTCTGATACCATGTTACAACTAGGCTGAAAGCTAATCTCCCAAGATCACCTGCATGCAAACCTGTCATAGAATAGAAGCAAGACAGAAGAGAAAAAGAGTTATGGCAGCCAAAAAGCCAGAGAGTTGAAATTCATGTTGAAAAGAAAAAGCTTCTATTAACAACAATACTGAATACAATCTCCTTCATGAAATGCAAAGAAGTGAATCCTTATAAAAGGAATCACGAAACCCTAAAGGTGAAAACCCTAGAGAAATATAAGCGCTGCCTAAGTATAACTTAAGCATAGAGTAAATAGACTAATAATTAAATGATTTAATTATTAGCTATGCTATGACTACTCTAACAGTCGCCACTTGGATAATCTCCTTGGTAATCTTGTGTGGTCTATATATCCATAGAAATTGATCATGGACTTGACTAAGAACATATCTAATCCAATTGGTTACAAAATCATAAGGTAGGTCAGCAATATAAGCAAAACCCTTATCATTCAAATACTTGTGTTCATCCTTCAAAATAGCTCCTTCACATAGTCCAGCAAATGCATTGACTATAGAACTATAACTAAGATCTTCAATTTTTTAATTAATAAAGGATCTCACATCCTCAGTTAATAGCATGCCATGAGGTATTAAAGATAGGGCACCAGCGGGATCATTCTTTGTCACCTTCAAAGGATGTAACTTGAAAATTGGTCTTAGGTCAACAGTGATCTCCACCAATACGGGTGTGTCCATGATGCTAACAATGATCTCCTCACAAAAGAACCTCCGCAACATAGAGATACCACTTCAACTCATTACTAGGGTTCTTCAACCACTGCTTCACTTTGAGCATGAAAATACAATCGCTTTGAAAATACATAGAAATCACTTAGCTTATGCTCGCCAAAGTAATTCTTGGCTCGTAGAATGTAAAGTGAAAAATGAACTTCATTTTTTCCCTTATTACGTCTCAATTCCAAGTAATAAATGCAAATAGTCAAATAGTAACCTTAATCGGTCACAAGGGTTAGAAACATAAAATTTATTGTCATAATCAAAAACATTATACGGTCGCATAGAATCTCATGTAATGAAATATACCTCATTATTATTACATGACATCATTAGGCATATAAATATGCTAATAAATCTTATTGTACACACAAAATTAAGGGATAGGTTATAGATCTCACTTGATTTTCTCCCCCTAAGCCTATAACTTTGACTTATTCAGATGATGAAGTCTCCACAATTCCAGATGTAGTGGAGTTCTCTGTCAATTCAAAAGACTTAAGTTCTCCTTTCTTTACCCACGTATCCTTCATCTTATTCTTTATTACTTCAACATTTACAACCTTCTTTCCTTTATCATTATTAGGCCTATTCACTGGTTGACCTCCAGTGTTGTTCATCTTTTCTCTACAAGATCTAGAAAGATTTCCAATCTTATTACAATTGAAACATGTCATACTTGTTTGTCTCCAAGGTCTAGCATTACATCTACCAGTTCTCATCTTGCAATTCACTACTGTGTGTCCAAAGTTGTGACAAACAAAATAGGAAACATTGAATTGTCTCTCCCTTTGGTAATGGTTGCCCCGATTCATAGATGGCCTTACATTGTTGATTCTAGCCCTGCACTCATTATCCTTATGACCATACTTGTTACAGTAATAACAATTACCTTGAAAAGCATTCAATCTAGCATTATAACCAACCTATCTACCAAAACAATGTACAAACCTAGGAACACATGGATTAGGTTTAGACCAACAAACATTAGCAGTATGTCCTTCCTTGTGACAATTGAAACATATCGGTCCATAATTCCTCTTACCGGGTTTTTTTTTACCTTAGGTGCAGTCTTTTCTTCTTCATGAGTTTCCTTAGTACCAGATGACTCACCGAATTCAAATTTGAAAAACCTATTCCTTGTCTTTCACCATTTCTCATTTGTTTTGAGAGTTGTTCATCAATTTTAGCAGAACTCTTGTTGAACTTGTCCAAAAGGTCACTATCACTCTTCAACTCTTATTTCAGCTTTGCATTCTCATCATTCAGATGTTCATTCTTACTTATGGCATTGACATTTTCTTCATTATTCTCATGTAGGTATTCCCTCAATGTATAAATTTCTTACTCAATTTTGAAAAGCTCATCCACCTTAGCTACTAGGGTTTCATCTTTGGATTTTAGGGAATCCTGAGCAACTTTCTTAGCTTCATCTACAACTCTCCTTGCTTCTATCTCTTCACTCATTCTTATTGAGAATTTGTCCAACTCATTTTGCATTTTTTTCTTTTCTTGCTTCATCTTGTCAAGCATCTTGTGCATGTCCTTGTTATCCTTGGCAAGCTGTTCATTCTCCAAAGCTACAGCTTCAACTGCAGATTCATCAGATCTGCTTTTCTCAAAAGTTGTTCAATAAGATCTTGACTTTCAGTTAATTGTTTGAGAAGCTCATTTCTCTTACACCTAGAGATATTCAACTGGTCTTTAAGTTTCTCAATCATGTCCTCAGCCTCAAAAATTTGTCTTCTATGAAACTTCATGTATCTCTTAAGGATCTCTCCTAAGTTGTTAGACTTCTTCAAGGGAACTGAGTTCTGATACCAATTATTAAAATATAGAAGCACTGAGAGGGGGGTGAATCAGTGTAAACCGAACATGTACTAATTTAACCAAATATCTTATTATGCTTTTAAGTAACTTTCAAAAAATCAAACAAGCAACTGTAATTATGCAATAGAAGTAAAGGAGTTAAATCAACCACAAAGCATACAAAATAACACCACTATTTTTATCATGGAAACCCTTGTAAGAGGGAAAAATCCATGGTGGAGATGAAACCCACAAATCTGTTCACTGCAGTAAAAAAGAGTTTCCCTATTAGGAGCTTACAATACACTATCAGGGGCTCACACGGTTAAGAGTAACTAGTACCTTGTTAGAAGTACAAAAAGATCTGTTAAGATCTACCTCGCTAGAGGATTTAGAACTTCTTCTCTAAAGTCACCTTGTTAGAGGATTAAAACAATAAGACCTATTAAATTATACCCTGTTAAGTGATTTAACCTTGCTAATCAATTAGAGTTAGCCTTGAGCAATGAACTCAAATTGTTGATCTAGAATGGTATTGCTTTTATGTAAGATCCAATTCAGTCTCTCAACACTTGACGCAATACATAGTCATTGTCTCTGATCACAACCTCCAAAAACATGATCAACAAACCTAAATCTCTAATTTAGTATCCCTTTAAATAGTTGTTCTTAATTCGGTTAAACATCAAAAACAATCTAGAATTCATCCCTTAATTTTGACTTAGCTCATGAAAATATGCGTCAATAAACCTTCACATGTCGGCCCAAAAATGTAATACAAAGCATCATCATTAACTTAACCTTCTTAACCATCTGATCATCAGGTACCAATTGGTAACTCAAGCGGTTCACATAGAAAAATCACCAAAAAACTAACTTTCACAAACTGTTGAGTTAACTGTCACAGTCGTAAATCTGTACTAACTTTATCATAATAAGACTTTGGTAATGATCACATCTCCCAATGTGTTCACCATCTCAAGTGCTACTCAAAACTCAAAACTGTTATTGTCTACCTACTCACCGATCAAAACACTTAAAATATTTGCTTCACCTATTCATCGTGTCAATCAGTTAGGGTAACCTATTCACCAAAACTAATAGATTTAATAAGTTGACATCAATGACAAACTTAAACTCATAATTTATCTTCCAAAATATCTATAATTCATCATAATTCCAACACTACCAACAATATCCTTCATTATCTTTCAGAGTCTCTCTAATAGAACTTCTTTTGTTCCCCCTCGGAACATGCTTGACTTAGTTCCAATCAAATTACATACTCTTCTCTTCATCTACTTTTCCCCCTTAGATATACATCACTTATTCTTTCTTCTTCATAATGTACAAGTATTCATGAAATTTATTTTCTCATTTGATATGCTCTTTACATTCATCTTCCCTTAATAGATCTTCTATTATTTTCACATGCTCTTCACCCCCTTTGAAATCAATGACAATGGTGTATCATTAATCCTTTTTTTCCATTTTCTTTTTCATATCAATGCCTGCTTCCATTTCCTTTTCATCTTCAAGGAATTCACCTTGATTTCCATTTCCATGTTTACTACTCCCCTTGAGTAGTAGCCTTCATACATCAATCCAACTTTTAATGATATTTTTAGGGGGTTCATCTTGACTAATGCATTCCTTTTGCATCCTATTTTTGATTAGGAGGGGAAATCACTTATAATTTTCCTCTAAGATACTCTAGCATTACTTCTTTATCATTCACCTTCTCTCTTAGGAAATGAAACTTGATTGAAATGTGCTTTGTTTTTAGTGTTGCACTAGATTTTTTGAAATGTTGATAGCACTTGAATTATCAAAAAATGTGACAATAGGCTCATTGAAGATAATTTTTATATTAGCTCCATTTCTTTCAACCATATTACTTGGGTATAATTTATAGCAGCAACAACATATTATGTCTTTGCAATAGACTGTGAAGTACAACTTTGGTTCTTACATGTCAAAGAAACCAAACTTCCACCCAAAAAGAATGCTCCACCACTTATGTTTTTATGTCATCAACATCTCCAGCCCAATCCACATCTATATATGCTTTTAGAGTAAAATCATCACCTTTAGTATACCACATCACAAGGTCTATTGTTGCTTTCAAGTATCTAAATATTCTCTTTACTGCAACGTCATGACTCTGATGACATGTAACTGATTGAATGTTTGATAATGTTAAGTTGAAGATAATGCAAGGCATTAAATCAGTTAATGGTTTGTATTGTCATTGATGTCAACTTGATATCATCTGTACGGTCATGTACATAATGCCAAAGACTTCATAGAATCAATGGAACAGAGATTATGCTTTCATAATGCATAAAATTTAAGTGTTCACTAAGTGACAGACAACACCAACGGAGTGCACACCATCGGTAAAGGCAAAGAAAAGGTCATAGTGATTCCCAACGAGCAGAAGACAGTATTGCCCGACGAAGAAAAATCATAGTGATACCTGACGAGCTGAACATAGAGTTACCGATGAGTAAAATCCAATGATGCCCGACGGATGGAGATCCCAAAGCTTACTGGAGTCACATCGATGAAACTGGCAGTTATCATCGACAACTAACTATAGAGTTGATCGACAAAATAGAGAGTTTAGAAAATGACAAAATATCTAGCTAGCAAAGCTTAAGGATAGACTTAACTGGTTGTTTTATTTTTTTTATTCAACCAGAGTTAAGTAATTGATTTAAAGAAGATTTGTACAGTTGGCAAGAAGATAACTACGAGATAAATTAGGAGTTAAAGCTTTAAATCAAATCGGCTGGATTGTTTTTCACGCCAAGAATCAAGAATCAAGAATCATGGAATATCATGTCTATATAAGAGACAAGCATAATTCATTTCCATAATCACATACATGGGAAGGGGAGTGAATAGAAATAGGATGCTAAAGAGAAACTGATGAAGAAGAACTTCATACAGTCCTGATCAATCAAGCTGAAGAAGAGCTAAAGAATTCTGCAGACACCGACAAACAGTGAAGCACAGCATCACAGAGCAGAAAGTGTGGAGCACAAAGAATTAAATTGATACATTGATCAGAGAGGTAATGTACTTAAATAGATCTAAAAATCTTCAATTCAAGTTGCATTAGAAATAGGTCATAGTGTTTTAGTTTAACCATTGAAGCATCAAGTCTCTTAACAGAGTAGGACTTAACAGTCTTCTATAATTGAGGTATATCCTAACAAATTGCCAAAAAAATTATCATGAAGATAGCATTGAGTGCCTGATAATGACACATAGTCTAAGAAGGAGGCTGATGTAGTTAGGTAGCACCAGATATGCTAGATACCTATTGTGCCCATAGCGGTTGATCAATATTGGTAGCATATACATGCCAGATATCAAGTGATAGACTCATATTAAAATCCTCTAACAAGGTCACACTTAACATTGTGTTTGTAACCTTTAACAGGGTTGGCTCCTAATAGGGCTCACTTTAGAAGAGTGAAAATTTGGGGTTCTGGTTCCAGTGGTTTTTCCCTTAACAGGGTTTCCATGTTAAAATCCATGTGCTATGTGTGTAGGGTTTATTACTCTACTATTTTACATTTCACATATGCATTTCTAGATTGATTGGTATACTCTACATATTTACTGAGTATCAGTAAATAGTTTTACTGCTTATCGGTTATCAAGGAGAATAAGGAAAGACAAGGTTAACCGACAAACAATTAATCATTATAAGTATTTCATGGCATGTATCTTATAGGGACTTAATAATCTAAGATGTATTTGATTGGTGGTTAAAGTTTAAAAGGATAAATTTTTGAGGCCACTGATTCACNTCCCCCCCCCCCCCCCCCCCTCAATTATTACTAACAATTGGTATCAGAGCTTGTGTGCTTAGAAGGAAGGTTTCAAGACCTAAGCAAAGATCATAAGATGAACAAATGAGATATGCCCAAGTTGAAAAAAGACAACTTTTCTTCATGGAAAAGCAGAATAAGACTCCACTTATCAGGTATTGGTATTGATGTTACTGATGACATGTAACTAATTGAATGTTTGAAAATATTAAATCAGTTAATGGTTTGTATTTTCATTGATGTCAACTTGATATCATCTATACAGTCATGTACATAATGCCAAAGACTTTAGAGAATCAAAGGAACAAAGGTTATTCTTTCAGCAATGCATAAAAAAAAAGTATTCACTAAGTGACAGACAACACTGACGGAGTGCACACCATCAGTAAAGGCAAAGAAAAATTCATAGTGATACCTAACGAGCAGAAGATAGTGTTCCCCAATGAAGCAAAATCCAATGATTCCCAATGGATGGAGATCCTGAAGCTAACTGGAGTCACACTGACGCAACTGGCAGTTATCACCGACGACTAACTTCAGAGTTGACCGACATAATAGAGAGTTCAGAAAATGACAAAATATCTAGCTGGCAGAGCTTAAGAATAGACTTAACTGGTTGTTTTATTTATTTTATTTGACCAAAATTAAGTAATTGATTTAAAGAAGATTTGTACAGTTGGCAAGAAGATAACTACGAGATAAATCAGGAGTTAAAGCTGTAAATCAAATTGGGTGGATTGTTTTTCACGCCAAGAATCAAGAATCAAGAATATCATGTCTATATAAGAGACAAGCATAATTCATTTCCATAAGCATTCACATACACAGGAAGGGGAGTGAACAGAAAGAGGATGTTGAAGAGAAACTGATGAAGGATAACTTCATATAGTCTTGATCAATCAAGCTGAAGAAGTGCTAAAGAATTTTGTAGACACTGACGAATAGTGAAGCACAACACCACAGAGCAGAAAGGGTGGAGAAAAAAGAATTGAATTGATACATTGATCAGAGAGGTGATGTACTTAAATAGATCTGAAAATCTACAATTCAACTTGCATTAGAAACAGGTCATTGTGTTTTAGTTTAACCATTGAAGCATTAAGTCTCTTAACAGAGCAGGACTCTACAGTCTTCTATAATTGAGGTATATCCTAACAGATTGCCAAAAATATTGTCATGAAGATAGCATTGAGTGCCCGATACTGACACACGGTCTAAGAAGGAGGCCGATACAGTTAGGTAGCACCAGATATGCCAGATACCTATTCTTCCCATAAAGGTTGATCAATATTGGTAGCATATACATGCCAGATATCAAGTGACATTCTATTATTAAAATCCTCTAACAAGGTCGCTTTTAACAGTGTGTTTGTAGCCTTTAACAGGGTTTTCTCCTAACAGGGCTCACTTTAGAAGAGTGAAAATTTGGGGTATTGATCCCAGTGGTTTTTCCCTTAACAGGGTTTTCACGTTAAAATCCATGTGTTATGTGTGTATGGTTTATTACTTTATTGTTTTACATTTCACATATGCATTTCTAGATTGATTGGTATACTCTGCATATTTACTGAGTATCAGTAAATAAGTTTTACTGATTATCGGTTATCAAGGAGAATAAGGATAGACAAGGTAAACTAATAGATAGTTAATGATTATAAGTATTTCAAGGCATGCATCTTGTAGGGACTTAATAATCTGAGATATATTTGATTGGTGGGTAAAGTTTAAAAAGATAAATTTTTGAGGTCACTGATTCACCCCCCCCCTCTCAGTTATTACTAACAATTGGTATCAGAGCTTGTGTGCTTAGAAGGAAGGTTTCAAGACCTAAGTAAAGATCACAAGATGAACATATGAGATGTGCCCGAGTTGAACAAAGACAAATTTGCTTCATGGAAAAGCAGGATAAGACTCCACTTATTAGGTATTGGTAATAATGTTACTTAATACTTAGATACTGAATATGTGTTTCCCACAGGACCATTAACAATAGATCAATTGAGAGTGAAGCATGAGCACAACTGCATGGTCATAGAGCTTTCTTCCTCTCTCTCCGATGCTAAATTTGAAGATGTTAAAGATTGCACAACTACAAAGAAAATGTGGGACAAACTAAAGCTTGTACATGGCGGTGATGCAAATGTTCTAAGACCCAAAGTAGAAAGCCTTAGAGGGAAATTTGATGATCTCAGAATGAAAGAAGGAGAAAACATCACAGGATACAGCACAAGAATAAAAGAAGTAGTCAATGCTATATGAGGTGTTGGAGGTACACTTGAAGAGGAGACAGTGGTAAGTAAAATCTTAAGAACCTTATTGTCTGTATATGTTATTAGAGTTTCTGTTATTCAAGAAATAAGAGCAGTTGTAAACAATACAGTTACTCTTGATAGTTTGATTGGTAGATTGATTTCATTTGAGATGAATAACTTTGATAATAGTGTCTTACCAAACTTAGAGTCTGCATTTAAGTCTTAAATGAGAATAAGCAAATCCATTCAGAGACACACACATCTAGAAGAGATAGTGAAAGTGAAAGTGAAGAAGAAGATCTAGATAAAATAGAAGCACTCATGGCAAGGAGAATGCAAAGAGGCAAAGGTAAATACAAAGGCAAGTTACCACTTGTATGCTTTAATTGTAAATAGATTGGACACTTTGCTGCAAGATGTCCTAATAGAAAAAAAGATGACAGAAGTGATGACAGATATTTTGAGAAGAAATCTGACATAGATGATAACAAAGATTATAGAGGTTACCGAAAATCAGAAAGAAAGGTTACCTGAGACTACAAGGATAAAGGCAAGAAGGCTAGCTACCTATCTGCTTGCAAAGATGAAGATACTGACACCGAACCTGATGATGACATCGAGATGGTATTTGTAGCTATGAAGGATGATTTAGATGAATATGAAAGGTATGAAGAAACTTCACTCATATCTAAGGTTAGTAAGAATGATATCTAGATTATAGATAGTGGCTGCACTCACCATATGACCACTGACAAAGAAAAGTTTAACACTTTTGAGTTTTATAATGGTGGTATAGTCAGAATGGGTAATGATACACCTTGTCCGGTTGAAGGTAAAGGAACAATAATGCTGAATAACCTGATTAAATGTGAAAATTCTCACTAGGTAAAAGGATTGAATTATAATCTGTTGAGTGTTTCTCAGCTGAAAAATCAGATCACAGAGTAACATTTGAAAAGAAGGCAAAGATCTTCAATGAATCGGGAAAACTTATTGGTACCGATCCACAGACTAAAGGTAACTTATTCTATCTGAATGATACTAACACCACTTGCTTAATGACTAGAAACAAAGACATATAGTTGTGGCACAAAAGATTGTGTCATGTGAATTTTGACAACACGATGAAAATAAGAAGAAGAATAAGAAGAAGAAGAAGTGTTAGAGGCTTATCGATGATGACAAAGCCAGACAACATCATGTGCAAAAATTGTCAAAAAGGTAAAATGACAAAGTCTAGTTTCAAAAGTAAAACCCATACATCTGATGATATTCTAGAATTAGTCCATACTAATTTATGTGGACCTATGAGGACAAAGAGCTATTATGGTGATAGATATTTTATTCTCTTTGTTGATGATTACTCTAGAATGATGACAGTCATATTTCTAAAAGAAAAATCTGAAGCATTCCATATGTTTAAATGGTATAAGGCTATGGTAGAAAAACAAAGTGGTAAGGATTTGAAATGTTTGAAATCAGATAGAGGAGGAGAATTTATATCAGATGAATTCACTAATTTCTGTAATGAGAATGGTATAAAAAGATAGGTTTCTGCACCAAGAACACCACAGGAAAATGCGATTGCTAAGAGAAGGAATAGATCAATAGTTGATTGTGCAAGAACACTGATGATAGAAAAGGACATCACCCAAATATTCTGGAGAGAAGTTGTCAGCACTACTGTTTATACACTTAATAGAGTACAATTGAAGAAGGACACAAAGAAGACACCTTATGAGCTATGGTATGGTAAAACACCCAATGTAAGTTACTTCAAAATATTTGGTAGTCAATGT
>MU226832.1:968496-984682 GCA_018584345.1 Thuja plicata | reverse complement strand
ATACATTGAGCAACCAGAAGGGTTTGTAGATCCAGACAAGAGGAACATGGTATGTAGACTTCACAAAGCCTTGTATGGATTAAAAAAATCTCCTAGAGCCTGGTATGAATGACTTCATTCCTATCTAATAAGTATTGGATTCATAAGGACTAGTGAAAACAGTAATCTTTATTTGAAAAAAGATACTGATGCTAACACTTTGATTGCTGAAATATTTTTTGATGACATCATATTTGGAGGCAATGATATACTATGTAAGTCATTTGCTGATGAGATGAGAAAAGAGTTTGAGATGTCTATGTTTGGAGAGATCAAGTTATTTCTTGGTCTACAAATCATTCAACAAAGTGAGGGTATTTTCATTACATAGTCCAAATACATTGAGGAGGTCCTGAAAATTTTCAAGATGGAAGATTCCAAACCAATTGGAACACCGATGGCCACTGGAAGTAAGTTGACAAAGGAGGACAAGACAACAGAGATAAATCAGACTTTGTATAGATCAATGATAGGAAAATTCATGTATGTTGTACACACTAGACCAGATATTGCACATGTAGTAGGAATTGTTGCTAGATTTTTTGCTAACCGCAGGGAATCACATATGACTACTGTGAAAATAATTCTAAGATATCTTAAGAATACTGAGGAATTTGGCTTATGGTATAGAAGAGAAGGCAAATTTGAACTTAAGGTATTTTTCGACACTGATTGGGCTAGAAATCTTGATGACCGGAAGAGTACAACTAGAGGAGAATTCTTTATGGGTGACAGACTTGTCACATGGATTAGTAAGAAGCAAAGATGCATCTCACAGTCTACTACAGAAGTAGAATATGTTGCTGCTACTGCAAAATGGTCAAATATTGCATGGATCAAATATTTGCTGGAAGGTATGCATATGAAGATCTCAAAATCAGTGATTATCTATTATGATAACACCAGTACAATAAACATTTCCAAGAATCCAATCATGCATTCTAAGAAAAAACACATTGCAATCAAGTATCACTACTTAAGAGAACAAGTTCAAGAAAAAGAGGTGATACTTGAGTATGTGCAATCAAAAGAATAATTGGCTGATATCTTTACCAAGCCACTACCCAAGGATACATTTGAGTACTTAAGAAAGAGACTAGGGGTCAAACCCTTGTCTACCAGTCAGTAAAAGATTGAAGGCTGCATCAACCTATATATTATCAGAATATTATTCATGTTGATGCAAGCAACAAGATGAACTTCAAAGCTACATCTATATACATATAGGTATATATCAGAACTGAGCACCAGATCATATTGATTTAATGTTGATGGATAAGGAAAATTCAAGGAATATATTATGGATCAAGAGAAAAGATCACTTGACATTAATGTCAGATATCTATGAGATATTTGTTTGGCATTGTTGTCAAAGGGAGAGAATGTATCCATATTTTCACAAAAGATTATCCATTATCAGATTACTCCAATAGGGAGAGATCATATACATAGGGAGAGTTGCTGACAAAAGATAGAGACATCAAAGAACAAGAACAATCAAAAGAGAGATATTGACACAAGGGAAGAGAACACAACACATCAGAACAAGAAACAAAGAAAGCTGCAAGAATCAAATCTAAGCTAACACAGAGCTTACCGGCGGTCAGACATTTTTATCGGTTATCAAAACAAACTGTTTGGTAATTTGATGAATCTCAATAATTGTATTTCATATTGTATTAGAAATAGTATAGTGTGATAATATAGTATGTTTCCATCAATGCCAAAGGGAGAGATTGATGACATGTAACTGGTTGAATGTTTGATAATGTTAAGTTGAAGATAATGCAAGACATTAAATCAGTTAATGGTTTGTATTGTCATTGATGTCAACTTGATATCATCTATACAGTCATGTACATAATGCCAAATACTTTAGAGAATCAATGGAACAGATATTATGCTTTCAACAATGCATAAAAGTCAAGTATTCACTAAGTGGCAGACAACACCGACAGAGTGCACACCATCGGTAAAGGAAAAGAAAAAGTCACAGTGATGCCTGACGAGCAGAAGATAGTATTGCTCGACGAAGCAAAATCATAGTGATACCCGACGAACTAAAAATAGAGTTACCTGACGAATAAAATCCAATGATGCCCAACGGACAGAGATCCCAAAGCTAACTGGAGTCACACCGATGGAATTGGCAGTTATCACCGACAACTAACTATAGATTTGACCGACAGAACAGAGAGTTTAGAAAATGACAAAATATCTAGCTGGCAGAGCTTAAGGATAGACTTAACTGGTTGTTTTATTTGTTTTATTCGACCAAGGTTAAGTAATTGATTATTTTTCATGCCAAGAATCAAGAATCAAGGAATATCATGTCTATATAAGAGACAAGGATAATTCATTTCCACAATTACATACATGGGAAGGGGAGTGAATAGAAAGAGGATGCTAAAGAGAAACTGATGAAGAAGAACTTCATACAGTCCTAATCAATCAGGTTGAAGAAGAGCTAAAGAATTTTACAGACACAAATGAACAGTGAAGCACGGCATCATAGAGTTTAAAGTGTGGAGCACAAGGAATTAAATTGATACATTGATCAGAGAGGTAATGTACTTAAATAGATCTAAAAAACTGCAATTTAAGTTGCATTAGAAATAGGTCATAGTGTTTCATTTTAACCATTGAAGCATCAAGTCTCTTAACAGAGCAGGACTTAATAGTCTTCTATAATTGAGGTATATCCTAACATATTGCCAAAAATTTTATCATGAAGATAGCATTGAATTCCTGATACCAACACACAGTCTAAGAAGGAGGCTGATGCAGTTAGGTAGCACTAGATATTCCAGATACCTATTGTGCCCATAGAGGTTGATCAATATTGGTAGCATATACATGCCAGATATCAAGTGATAGACTCATATTAAAATCCTCTAACAAGGTCTCACTTAACAGTGTGTTTGTAACCTTTAACAGGGTTAGCTCCTAACAGGGCTCACTTCAGAAGAGTGAAAATTTGGGGTACCAGTCCCAATGGTTTTTTCCTTAACAGGGTTTCCACATTAAATTCCATGTGTTCTGTGTGTATATTTTATTACTCTACTATTGTACATTTCACATATGAATTTATGGATTGATTGGTATACTCTACATATTTACT
The DNA here is from genome assembly GCA_018584345.1 of Thuja plicata. Classification (NCBI taxonomy): domain Eukaryota; kingdom Viridiplantae; phylum Streptophyta; class Pinopsida; order Cupressales; family Cupressaceae; genus Thuja; species Thuja plicata. Next base: position 981,522 of record MU226832.1, on the reverse strand, counting down.
GAGTATCGGTAAATAGTTTTACTGCTTATCAGTTATCAAGGAGAATAAGGAAAGACAAGGTAAACTGACAGACAGTTAATCATTATATGTATTTCATGGCATAGATCTTGTAGGGACTTAATAATCTGAGATGTATTTGATTGGTGGTTAAAGTTTAAAAGGATAAATTTTTGAGGCCACTAATTCACCCCCCCCCCCTCTCAATTATTACTAACAGACTCTTCTTTGGTTTAGCCTAAAATATTTCTACTAGACATGCATGAGTCAAGTATAATAGACCACCAATAATTTATCTATACCTTTATTGATTTAATTTTGGTGACTCATCATCCTTTTTTATCTTGCATCTGATTACCATAGGTGTAGTTACTAGTTTGGAGTCATCGAATCCAAACTTCTTCAGCAGCTCCTTCAAATAATTTGTTTGTAATATAAATATCCCTTCATTTGACTGTAAGATCTAAAAGCCTAGAAAGAATTTAATTTCTCCTATAATGGACATCTCAAACTCATTTTACATCTTAGTATAAAATTATTGACTTAGCTTATCATTACCCCCAAAGATAATGTCATCGAAAAATACTTCAACCATCAATATTTTTTCATTTTCAATTTTGAAATATAGATTGGTGTCAGTGTTCCCTTTGTTACAACCAGGTTTCAATAAATACTTGTCCAATCTGGAATACCAAGCTCTAGGATCTTGCTTCAATTCATATATTTCTTTCTTCAACTTGCACAATGTGTTTTTTTCATCATTCATGTTGAATTCGTCAATTTTCTCTATATATACGTCTTCCTCCAATTTTCCATTCAGAAAAACAAACTTTACATCCATTTGATAGACTTTAAATTATGAGTAGCATAAGAAAGAAATATTCTTACCGCTTCCAATCTTGTCACTGGTTCAAAGGTTTTCTCATAGTCAATACCTTCCATTTGTGCATACCCTTTACATACCAATCTTTCCTTATTCTTGACAACTTCTCCATCTTCATTTAGTTTATTCCTGAATACCCATTTTTTACCAATAGCATTCTTTTTCATGGGTCTAGGAACAACGATCCAAGTGTTGTTATTTTGAATTTGTGTCAACTCTTCTTCCATGGCTTTGTACCAATTTTCATCTTTGCAAGATTTATTTACATCCTTAGGTTCTATTTGTGAGATTAAGAAGACTTCTTCATTTGAAATCCTTCTCATGTTCTAGACTCCTTTGTTTCTATCCCCAATGATTGATATTTTGAACGATTTAATCTCACATATCTTTGAATCTTTTGTCTTACCTCATGCTTTTGTGATTTATCATCTCCACTTGTATAGGTGTCATTAATTTCATTTACTTTACCACCTTGAATTTGGTTCTAATCATTGTATTGTTCTCCCTAATTTGTACTAATATTTGGATAAACTCTCAAGGTTTTCATCCACCTTTACATTTATAATTTCTAATATTTTCTTGAATCTTTTGTTGTAGCATTTATATGTTTTTCTCTAAGTAGAATAGCCAAGAAATATGTCATCATCACTTCTGGTATCAAACTTTCCAATGTCCTCATATCTCCTAATGTAGCACTTACTACCAAATATTTTGAAATACTTGGCAGTAGGAATATTTCCACACCAAAGTTCATAGGGAGTCTTGCATGTCTCTCCTTTGAGTTGAGCCTGGTTGAGAGTATATATTGCAGTGCCAACTGCTTCTCTCCAAAACATCTATGTAACTTTCTCTTTAATCATAATGGTCCTTGCAATATCAAGAATTGATATGTTCTTCCTTTCAAAAACTCCATTCTATTGTGGTGTTCGTAGAAATGACAACTATCTATTTATTCCATGACTTTCACACAATGCATTGAACTCATGAGATCTGAATTCTCCACCTCAGTCTGACCTTAAACATTTCACCTTCAACCTTATTTCATTCTCAACCAATCCCTTAAAGATATTAAACTTTTGAAGACCTTCATATTTTTCTTTTAAAAAGGTTACCCATACCATTCTAGAGTAATCATCTATGAGTAACATAAAGTATCTATCTCCATGCATTCTTCTTGTTTTGGTGGGACCACACAAATTAGTATGTAAAAGATCTAAGAATCCATTGGAATTTACAATTTTAGATCTGAAAGTAGTTTTAGTTTTCTTACCCGATTGACATTCTTTGTAGTTAGAATTCGCAGACTTTTTCACTATTGGAAAATCTTTAACAGTATGTTTAGAATTTAATGCCACAATGTTATCAAAATTCACATGGCATGCCCTTTATGCCATAACTAGCTCTCATATAATTGCACAATCAAACAATTCTTTATCCACAATTCAGATGAAATAAATTACCTTTAGTCTTTGAACCCATGGTAATCTCTATTCAACATTCATTTATGATCTTACATCTATAACCTTTGAAAGGAGGTATGTATCCTTTGTCCACTAATTATCCAACACTAATAAGATTGTGTTGGAATTGGTCCCATTATTGTTGTTGGCATTCATTTTTTTTCACTGATGTCAACATATGTTTCTAATATGACTGAATAGACTGGTTATTATTGTTACTTGGATGATTGTAAAAAGTGTACGGGTACTGTACAGATGATTCAGAGCATGCAAACATAGGGACATTTACAATAATTTGTTGCAATCTTATGTCTTATATCACATGTGTTCATATGGAATATTGAATAAGTTACAAATGTTTTAGTGAAGACTAGATACTGGTCCATGACAGAGAAGTGTGACAGAGTTAGTCTTTGTGTTTTAAGGATAACTTGTGTGCAACTTGTTTTATGTTATGCGAGCTAGAGGGATGGCAGAAGACATGCTAAGGAATTTTGTTTATGTTTCATGAGTCATAGGACTCTTGGTGATTTCATCTATGGCATATGATCTAGAGGAGACTTATTTGAGGCTAACTTTGGAGATGAAGCGTGTATTGTGATTTGCAAACATGAATTACGGACCTTGGATTATATTTGATGAATTGTAATTCATGTTTACTTTTTATAAATACCATGTTTATCTTAGCAAGAGGTTATTTAATCATTTGTATATTGGGAAAGCCTAATTGGCCGATCTAATTGATCATTGTAATAGGGTATATAGGAGAGATCTTTTCTTGTTTGAAAAGTGTATTATGTGAAGTGGAAATGAAATTGTGGAAGCTGCGAGCTTGTGTCTGTTGGATGTAAAGTAGAAGTTGTGATTGTATTACTTCATTGGAACTGATCAAGCAAAGATAGTTTTTTTCAGATAGTTCACTAAATTGTATATCTCTATACATTTTCATTTTGGACAGTGAGTCCTGAGGGTGGATTTAACCTTCTTTAGTCAGTGTACCTGGGAAGTGAGCCTACTATTACTCTTGAATCCTAATAGAGTTTGTCCTCTAACAAGGACTATGTATTTTAATGCATAAATAAGCTCCTAATAGGGCTAAATATTTTAATAGAGATACTATACTCTTAGTACATTATTTGTGGGTGTTAATTCCCACCAGTTTTTAACCTTTAAAAGGGTTTCCTCAACAACAAAGGATTGTGTTATGGTGTTGCATTTACTGTGTTATCATTTGGATTAAAGTTTTGGTTTATAAAGTTTAACATTTAATAATTTGTCTCGCAACTGATTCACCCCCCCCCCTCTGTTGTGTTGGTGGACTGTTATTCCTAACAATTGGTATCAGAGCTACTAGTCCTGAGAGAGAAAGCTCAACAGCTTTAGGTGATCCTTAAAGATGGCAATCTATAGGAAGGATAGTCTAAATTTTATCCTCAAAACTTTGACAGTTGGAAGAACAAGATCAAAACACATTTTCTATGCTTGGGAATCGACTACTAGATGATTATAAAGAAGGATGTATAGATAAAGGTTTGGGATGAACTGGATAAAGCTACTAATGAAGAAAAGAAGATATTCTCATAAAATATGGTCGCAAGAGAAGCATTAATTAGTGCATTCTTTGAAGGTGAAATCATAGAGGTAAAAGATTTTGATTCTGTGCATGAAATTTTTACCACATTGGAAGCACTACATGAAGGAAACAAGTTTACAAAGTAGGAGAAGTTGTAAAACTAGAAGACAAAGATGGAAATGTTGAAAATGAGAGATGATGAGAATATTAGAGCATATGTATAGAGAGTTACTATAACAAAAACTCTGGAGCCACTTACAGTGAGGAAGAAGTGATTGTGAAAATTCTCAGATCTCTGACACCTATATGAAAAACTACAATGCAAACAATAGAAGAAATCATACCTTTGACAGTGAACTTCAACAGAGATATGTTGATTGGAAAGTTAACCACCTTTGAGGCCGTAGAGATAGGAGATTCTCTACTGAAGACAAAATCAGCATTGAAGGCAATTCTACATGGAAACAAAAATTTCTTATCAAGTCTAGCGAGAACTATCACAAGTCATCTGAAAGAAGAGCTTGGAGATTATGATGATGAATGGGAGAAGATACAGGAAGACGAAAGAAAGTTAGATGAAATTGTTTCCCTGATCGCAAGAAGAGAAAAGAGAGGTAAAGGTAAGTTTGAAGGAAAGCTACCTCTGAAATGTTTTTCATGCAATAAGATAGGTCATTTTGCATCGAGATGTCCTACAAGGGTTCCTAAACACAAACCTAAGTTTTATAGACCTGATTATTCAAATAATAAAGAGTTTTACTATGCTAGTGAAGGTGTTTCTGATGATGATACTATTGATTATGATAAGATTAGATTTATTGATATTAAAGATGATGAACCTATTCATGAAGAAAAAGCCTTAATATGTCATATTGAAAAGAAATTTGAATGAATCATAGATAGTGGATGTTCACATCACATGACTGGTGATAGAAATAAGTTTGTTAAACTGAGTAATTATGATGGTGGTGTAGTAAGATTTGGTGATAATACTCCAAAGCTTATCATTAGAGTAGGATCTATTTCTCTAGATGGAAATAATAATACTGACGATGTACTACTTGTTGATGGACTTAAGCATAATTTGCTATGTATTGGACAACTTGTAGACAAGGGTTATCAACTGAAGTTCATTGATGGGAAATGTTCTATCAAAAGTAAGACATGGATACTTAATCGCATCTGGTACTAAATTAAGAGGTAATGTATTTGAATTTGATACATCTGAGACTTCATATTTTATTGTGAAGATTGATGACAGTTGGTTATGGCACAGAAGATTTTTTCTTGTGAACTTTGATAATATTCTAAAGGCATGTATGACTAATGTTGTTAGAGATCTACCAAAGATTGTGAAACTATCTAACACCATGTGTAGAGAGTGTGTAATAAGATAACAAACTCGAAGCAGTTTTCAAAGAAAATCTTATTCAGCTAAAGGGAAGTTGGATTTGGTGCACATAGATCTGTGTGGTCCTACAAATACAAGATCTTATTATGGTGAAAGGTATTTCATACTTTTTTTTATGAATTTTCTAGAATTATGTGGGTTGCATTTCTTAGAGAAAAATTTGAAGCCTTTGAAAAGCTTAAAATCTTTAAACCTACAGTTGAGAATGAGTCTGGATTGAGGATAAAATATTTGAGATCAGATAGAGGTGGTGATTTTACTTCAGATATGTTTAACAGCTATTGCAAAGAGCATGAAATATACAGACAAACATCTGTTCCTAGAACATCACAACAGAATGCGATTGCAGAGAGAAGAAACATAACAATATTGGATGATGCTAGAACTATGTTGCTGGAAGGAAACGTGTCACATGTTCATTGGAGAGAAGTTGTTGATATTGTTTTTTATACCTTGAATAGAATTCAAATTAGAGAAGGTACAAGTAAGACTCCTTATGAACTATGGTTTAATCACACTCCTACTATAAAGTACTTCAGAATATTTGGTAGTAAATGTTATATCAAAACAGATGATGAAATAGGAAAGTTTGATGCTAGAAGTGATGAAGGGATCTTCCTTGGTTATTCCAATAAGAGCAAAGCATATAAATTTTTTAATCTAAGATTGAGGAAGATGATCGAAAGTGCTAATGTGAGGATTGATGAAAATTTTAAAATTCAGGGAAGGATATATGACTATAATCAAATTTTAGAGAACAAGGAAGTTATTGAAAGTCAAGAGGAAACTCTTGAAGTTGACAATGAAATTGAAGTATGTCTGAATGACTCTACTAAAATACAAAAGACACCAAGGTATGTTAAGAAAAATCATCCTGAAGATCAAATTAGTGGAGATGCTGATAAAGGCATGATGACACGGTCTAGATTAAGAAATCAAATTTGCTTAATTTCTCAAGTAGAATCAAAAACTATTGATGAAGCATGTAGAGACAAATCTTGGACTAAAGATATGCAGGAAGAATTGGATCATATAAAGAAGAAAAAAACTTGGGAAATGGTTCCTAGACCTTAAAAAAATGTTATAGGAACTAAATGGGTTTTCAGAAATAATATGGATGAGGAAGGAACAGTGGTAAGAAATAAAGCAAGACTGGTTTATAAAGGTTACTTGCAACAAGAAGGCATAGACTTTGAAGAAACATTTTCTCTTATTTCTAGGTTGGAAGTAGTAAGATTATTTCTTTCTTATGTTTCACATAAAGGTTTTAAGGTATATCAGATGGATGTCAAATCTGCATTTCTGAATGGAGACCTAGAGGAAGAGGTATGCATTGAGCAACCTGATGGATTTCCCTTGACAGAGAAAGAAGACATGGTTTGTAAATTGAAGAAAGCACTATATGGAATAAAACATGCACCCAAAGCATGGTATGCGAGATTGGATAAATATATGTTGTCTTGGTTTCAAAAAAGGTAATGCTGATAGTAACTTATATTTGAGAACCAATAAAGAGGGAATTTTGATAATTGAAGTTTTTGTAGATGATATTATATTTGGAGGCAATGATGAAATGAGTAAGAAGTTCTCTACAGAAATGGAAAATTAATTTGAGATGTCTATGATAGGTGAAATAAAAAGTTTCCTTGGCTTACAAATAAATTAGGATAAAGATGGTATTTTCATTTCTTAGACTATCTTAAGGAGGTGTTGAAGAAATTTGGAATGAAAGATTGTAAACCAGTTTGGACACCCATGGTGACTGGTTATAAGCTTACTAATATTGATGAGAGTCAGAATATTTTTCAGTAAAAATATAGATCAATGATTGGAGGTCTACAATATCTAACTCACACCAGACTAGATATTGTAAATGCAGTTGGAATTGTAGCAAGATATCAAGCAGATCCTAAAGAGACACACCTTGCTTCTGTGAAAATAATTTTTAGATACTTGAAAGGAACAATAGTGTATGGGTTATGGTATGAAAAAACTGATGATTTTATCTTACATGCATATACTGATATTGATTGGGCAGGTAGTGTGGATGACAGAAATAGTACAAGTGGAGGAGCAATTTTCCTTGGAAAAGGGCTTATTTCATGGTTAGGAAAGACGCAGAATTGTATAGCTTGGTCTACTGCTGAGTCTGAGTATGTTGTTGCTGCTATTAATTGCACTCATATTGTTTGGATGAAGCAGATGATGAAGGACATTGGGATAATTTTTGAAGAGCCAGTGGTTATCCATTTTGATAACACTAGCACAATTAACATGTCGAAGAATCCAGTATAGCATTCTAAGACTAAGCATATATCAATAAAGTATCATTATAGGAGGGACAAGGTAGCAGAAAAGGAGATCAGATTGGAGTACATAAGTATAAAGTAACAAATTGCTGACATATTTACAAACCCTTTGCCAAAAGATTCTTTTGAGTATCTCAGAAGCATGCTTGGGGTGAGAGCCCCTCCTTTTGGTAATTAACTGATGTCGGAATGTATCAGTCCAGTAAGATATCAGAGCTATATCATTTTCTAGACTTGATGCTTGGATATTCTCCTCGGGGGGAGTGATCACAGGCACTGAATAGTTTCATTTGGGTGATTTTGCACATGGTTATTGCAGGCATGAAGATTTGAAAAAGCTACACCTTGTAGAGTTATGATGATCAAAGATTGGTTAATGGCATCCTTTTCCATTGATATCAAAGGGGGAGAGATTAAATGATGAAAATCCCTATTGTTTAGCGAAAGATTTGTTTGAGGATATTGAGAAGATTGTATTGGAAAGTTGTGTTGAGGATATTGAGAAGATTGTGTTGGGAAGCTGTGTTGAGGATATTGAGAAGATTGTGTTGAGTACATTTGATTTGATGGATTTTCACATATGTTGTCATCAATGCCAAAGGAAGAGATTGTTGGAATTGGTTTCATTTTTTTTTTGGCATTCATGTTTTGTTTCTAATGTCAACATATGTTTCTAATATGACTAAAGAGACTAGTTATTACTGTTACTTTGATGACTAGTAGAAGTGTACGAGTACTGTATTGATGATTCAAAGCATGTGAAGATAGGGATGTGTACAAGAATGTGATTTGATCTTATGTCTAAGATTGCATGTGTTAAGATGGAATATTGAATAAGTTACAAATGTTTTAGTGAAGAATGGATACTGGTCCATGACAGAGAAGTGTGACAGAGTTAGTCTTTGTGTTTTAAGGATAACTTGTGTGCGATATGGATTCTATTTATGCGAGCTTGAGGGATGGCAGAAGATATCCTGAGGAATGTTTTTTATGTTTCATGAGTTGTAGGACTCTTGGTGACATCAGTTATGGTGAGTGATCTAGAGGAGACCTACTTGAGGCTGACTTTGGAGATGAAGCGTGTATTTTGATTTGTGAGTGTAGATTACAGATCTTGGATTATATTTGATGAATTTTAATTGATGTTTAATTGTTATAAATACCGTGTGTATCTTAGCAAGGGGTTATGTAATCATTTGTATATCAGAAAAGCCTAATTGGCTGACCTAATTGATCATTGTAATAGGGTATATAAGAGAGATATTTTCTTGTTTGAAAAGTGTATGTATGCGAAGTGGAAATGAAATTATAGAATATGTGAGCTTGTGTCTATTGGATGTAAAGAATAGGTTGTGATTGTATTAATTCATTGGAACTGATCAAGCAAAGACAGTTGTTGTCAGACAGTTCACTGGATTATATATCTCTATACATTTGTATTTCAGACAGTGAGTCCTGGGGTTGAATTTAATCTTCTTTAGGCAGTGTGCCTGGGCAGTGAGCCTACTATTACTCTTGACTCCTAACAGGGTATGTCCTCTAACAAGGACTATGTACTATAATGCATCAATAATATCCTAATAGGGCTAAATATTTTAATAGGGATACCATACTCTCGGTACATTATTTATGGGTGCAAATTCCCACTGGGGTTTTACCTTTAATAGGGTTTCCTTGATAACAAAGTATTGTGTTATGGTATTTGTATTTACTATGTTATCATTCGGATTAAATTTTTGGTTTATAAAGTTTAATGTTTAATAATTTGTCTCGCAACTGATTCACCCCCCCCNCAACTGATTCCCCCCCCCCCCCCCTCAATTGTGTTGGTGAACTGTTATTCCTAATAGATTGTGCTTCAAACCTTCCACATATAGTACATCGTTAGTTGTGTTCTTTCCATCTAGATAAATGGATCCTCTTCCTCTATTCCTACCACCATTGTTATCACCTCATATTACTATACCACCATCATGCTTTTCATAGTTGATAAAATTTCTCATGTCACCAATCATCTGATGTGAGCAGTCATTATCAATAATTCATTCATCCCTTTTGACCACTTGAGAAACTAAAGCTTTTTCTTAAATCACACTATTAGCAAAAATGTTAGACTTATAATCATTTGAACTAACATCATCCTCTTTAATGGAAATAATTACAATTTCATCTTCACTTCGAATAATAATAGACTCATCATCAGTGATACCTTCATCATCAATAGCATAATAACATTTTTTCTCAAATCTTGACCTATTGGAATTGAACCTAGCAACCATCTCCGAACATCTAGGGCCAAAATGTCCTATTTTATTACATAATAAACATTTTAGGGGAATTTTTCCTTTATACTTACCTGGTCCTTTAGGTATCATTTTGGCAATTAGTGCATCCAACTCCTAAATTTTTCTCTCTTCTTATTCAAGCTCTCTGATCTCTTGTTCATACTTTGATACTCTCCTTGTGGGTCTCTCACCCTGATTTTATCTATGCATGCCTCTTCCAGATATAGTATATTTAAAAGTATTTTCTACCTTAGGCAAAGAATCACCAAATTTACTCACTTCAAATGCAAATAACTTACCAAACAAAGTATCTCTTGTGACAGTTGCAACAGTCTTGATTTTTTCAATTGCAGCAACCTTGGTTTTGTAAGTAGGGGGCAGTGATCTCAGTACCTTGGAAAAAATATAATTTTCATCCAATGTTTCACCAACACATCTAATTCCATAAACTATTTCATCAATATTTTTCATGTAGGAGACAATGTTCTCATCTTCTAACAACTTCATTGCTTCATACTTTCCTTTCAAGCTTTGTAACATTATTTTCTTTACATGAGCATCACCTTCATATAGAGTCTCCAACTTGATCTAGATATGATGACAAGTCTCTAGTTTCATCACATTTGTGTACTTTATATCTGATAGGGAACTTAGTAATGCTTTATTTTCTCTCATATTGCATTTAAATTGTTTCTTCTCATTAGCTAAGGTTGTGGATAGATCTGGAGAAGGAGTATAGGATTTCTTTGTGATGACATGTAACTGATTAAAAGATTGACTATATTAAGTTGAAGATGATACAAGACATTAAATCAGTTAATGGTTTGTATTGTCATTGGTGTCAACTTGATATCATCTGTATGGTCATGCCAATGACTTCAGAGAACCAATGGAATAAAGATTATGCTTTCAGCAATGCATAAAATTCTAGTATTCACTAAGTGACAGACTACACCAGTGGAGTGCACACCATCGGTAAAGACAGAGATAAAAGTCACAGTAATGCCCGACGAGCAGAAGACAGTGTTGCCCAATGAAGCAGAATCACATGATGCCCAACGAGCTAAAAATAGTGCTGCCCAATGAGCAAGATCCAATGATGCCCGACGGATGGAGATCCCAAAGCTAACTGAAGAGACACTGATGGAACTGGCACTTGTCACCGGCGACGAACTGCAGAATTGATCGACGGAACAAAGAGATCAGAAAAATGAAAAAATATCTAGCTGGCAGAGCTAAAGGATAGACTTAACTAGTTTTTTTATTTGTTTTATTCAAACACAGTTAAGTAAGTGATTTGTATAGTTGGCAAGAAGATAACTACGAGATAAATCAAGAGTTAAAGCCATAAATCAATTTGGCTGGATTGTTTTTCACGCCAAGAATCAAGAACCTAGAATTAAGGAAATCATGTATATTTAAGAGACAAGCATAATTCATTATAAGTGTGGTCATGAAGCAATCAGATACATGGGGGAGTGAACTGATAGAAGATGTTGAAGAGAAACCGATGAAGGATTAACTTCATGCAGTCCTCATCAATCAAGCTAAGGGAGAGCTAAAGAATTATGTAGACACCGACAGACAGAAAAGCACAGCATCACAGAGTAGAAAGAGTTGAGTACAAAGGAATTGTATTGATACATTGATCAAAAAGATATTGTAAGTAAATAGATCTAAAAATCTGCAATTAAGTTGCATTAGAAACAGGTCATTTTATTTCAGTTTAACCATTGAAGCATTAAGTCTCTTAACAGAGCAGGACTTAAATAGTATTTTGTAATTGAGGTATATCCTAATAGATTACCAGAAGGTTGACTCATGATAGTAGCACCGGTCTTACCCAAAGCCTATTGACAGTCTAAGAAAGAGGTTGATTCAAGGATGGTAGTAAGATTTGCATAAAACTTATTAACAATCATGAGACCGATTCAAGGATGGTAGCGTAGATGCCAGATACTTAGAGACAACCTATGTATTGAAAATCCTCTAACAAGGTCACACTTAATATTTTGTTTGTAACCTTTAACAGGGTTGGCTCCTAACAGGGCTCATTTTAGAAGAGTGAAAATTTGGGGTACCGGTCCCAGTGGTTTTTCCCTTAACAGGGTTTCCACGTTAAAATCCTTGTGTCATGTGTATGATTTATTACTTTAGTGTTTTACATTTTGCATATGCATTTATGGATTGACTGGTATACTCTGCACATTTACTGATTATCGGTAAATACAACTTACTGCTTATCAGCTATCAAGGACAATAAGGACAGACAAGGTAAACTGACATACAATTATCTGTTTCAAGTATTTCAATGGCATGCATCTTATTGGGACTTAATAATTAGAGAAGTATTGATTGGTGGATTAAAGTTTAAAAATGATAAATTTCTGAGGCCACTGATTCACCCCCCCCCTCTCAATTATTAATAACAATTGGTATCAGAGCTTGTGTGCTTAGAAGGAAGGTTTCAAGACCTAAGTTAAAGATCACAAGATGAACAGACGAGAAGTGCCCAAGTTGAACAAGGACAACTTTGCTTCAATATGGCAAAGCAGGATAAAGCTTCACTTATCAGGTATTGGCAATGATATTACTCAATACTTAGAAACTGAATATGTGTTGCCTACAGGACCATTGACAGTGGAACAATTGAGAGTAAAGCATGAACATAACTGTATGGTTATAGAACTTTCAGCCTCACTCTCTGATGCTGAATTTGAGGATGTCAAAGATTGCAAGAATGCAAAGAAAATGTGGGACAAGTTGAAACTTGTACATGGAGGTGATGCAAATGTTCTGAGAGCCAAGGCAGAAAGCCTTAGAGGAAAGTTTGATGATCTCAAAATGAAAGAAGGTGAAAACATCACACAATACAGCACAAGAATAAATGAAGTAGTCAATGCTATACGAGGTGTTGGAGGTACACTTGAAGAGGAGACAGTGGTAAGTAAAATACAAAGAACCTTATTGCCTATATATGATATTAGAGTCTCTGCTATTCAAGAAATGAGAGCAGTAGAAAATAATACAGTCACTCTTGATAGCCTAATTGGTAGACTGATTTCATTTGAGATGAACAATTTTGATAATAGTGTCTTACCAAGCTTA
>MU226832.1:922266-967632 GCA_018584345.1 Thuja plicata | reverse complement strand
AGAGGTTGTGTCATGTGAACTTTGACAACATGATGAAGATAAGTAGGAAAAGAAGTGTAAGAGGCTTACCGACGATGACAAAGCCAGACAACATCATGTGCAAGAATTGTCAAAAAGGTAAAATGACCAAGTCTAGTTTCAAAAGTAAAACCCATACATCTAATAATATTCTAGAATTAGTCCATACTAATATTTTTGGACCTATGAAGACAAAGAGCTATTATGGAGATATATAATTTATTCTCTTTGTTGATGATTACTCTAGAATGATGATAGTCATGTTTCTAAAAGAGAAATCTAAAGTATTTAAGATGTTCAAATGGTATAAGGCTATGGTAGAAAAACAAAGTGGTAAGGATGTAAAATGTTTGAGATCAGATAGAGGAGGAGAATTTATATCAGATGAGTTCACTAATTTCTATAATGAGCATGGTATAAAAAGACAGGTTTATGCACCAAGAACACCACAGCAAAATGGGATTGTTGAGAGAAGGAATAGATCAATAGTTGATTATGCAAGAAAACTGATGATAGAGAAGGACATCACTCAGATCTTTTGGAGGGAAGCTATTAGAAATGTTATTTACACACTTAACAGAGTACAATTAAGAAAGGACTCAAAGAAGACTTATGAGCTATGGTATGGTAAAACACCCAATGTAAGTTACTTCAAAATTTTTGGCAGTCAATGTTATGTCTTAAAAGATCAAAGAAATGGAAAGCTTGATGCCAAAAGTGAGGAAGGTATTTTTCTAGGGTATTCTACCAAAAGAAAAGCTTTCAAATGTCTAATCAAGGCTTCTAATAAAATAGTTGAGAGTGCAAATGTAAAGATTGATGAGTTTGCAGAGAGAATGAGTTGGAAAGCATAAAAGAACCAGAAGACTACAACAAATTTGTATACTGTGAAGAACCCACAACTCTACCCAAGCAACAGTGCATAAATCTAGAACAATAGAATGTTGCAACCGATGGTCAAAATGTTGTTACCGACGGTTAGGATAATGATCAAGATAATGTGCAAGGTAATGAAGATCAAGCTAATATGTAAAGAGTTGTACCTATACTTGCAAGATATGTAAGAAGGAATCATCTAGAGGACCAGATCATAGGAGATAAGAAACCTGGTACAAGAACAAGAAGTAAGTCTTTAAACTCAAATTTCTTAATTTGTGAGTTTGAACCAAAGTCTGTCAATGCTGCACTAGACAATGAAGAATGGATAAGTGCTATGAATGATGAGATTGAACATATTGAAAAGAACAAGACATGGTCACTTGTGCCAAGACCGGATGACAAGAATGTCATCGGTATAAAATGGATATTCAGGAACAAACTGAACGAGAATGGAGAAGTCACAAGGAACAAAGCAAGACTAGTATGCAAGGGGTATGCACAAGAAGAAGGCATAGACTATGGAGAAACCTTTGCACCCATTCTACTTGCCTATGCTGCATACAAAGGATTCAAAGTATATCAAATGGATATCAAGTCAGCATTCCTAAATGGAATACTTGAAGAAGAGGTATACATCGAACAACCAGAAGGGTTTGTGGATCTAGACAAGAGGAACATGGTATGTAAACTTCATAAAGCCTTGTATGGATTAAAACAAGCTCCCAAAGCCTGGTATGCATGACTTCATTCCTATCTAATAAGTATTGGATTAATAAGTACTAGTGAAAACAGAAATCTTTATTTGAACGAAGATACAAATGCAAACACTTTGATTGCTGAAATATTTGTTGATGACATCATATTTGGAGGCAATGATATGCTATGAAAATCATTTTCTAATGAAATGAGCAAGAAATTTGAGATGTCTATGTTTGGAGAGATTGAGTTCTTTCTTGGCCTACAGATCATTCAACAAAGTGAAGGTATTTTCATTACTTAGTCCAAATACATCAAAGAAGTTCTAAAAATATTCAAGATGGAAGATTCCAAACCTGTTGGAATACCAATGGCTACTAGATGCAAATTAACAAAAGAAGACAAGACAATAGAGGTAAATCAAACTCTATACAGATCCATGATAGGAAAACTCATGTATGTTGTACACACTAGACTAGATATTGCACATGGAATAAGAATTATTGCTAGATTTTTTGCTAACCCCAGGGAATCACATATAACTGCTGTGAAAAGAATACTAAGATATCTGAATAATACTAAGGAATTTGGCTTATGGTATAGAAGAGAAGGAAAATTTGAACTAAAAGTGTTTACCAACGCTGATTGGGTTGGAAATCTTGATGACCGGAACAGAACAACTGGAGGAGCATTCTTTATGGCTGACAGACTTGTCACATGGATTAGCAAGAAGCAAGGATGCATCTCTCAGTCCACTGCAAAAGTAGAATATGTTGTTGCTGCTATAAACTGCTCAAACATTGCATGGATCAAACAATTGCTAGAAGGGATGCATATGAAGATCAAAGAACCAGTGATTATTTATTGTGATAACACCAGTGCAATAAATATTTCCAAGAATCTAGTCATGCATGCGAAGACTAAACACATTGCCATCAAGTATCATTATTTGAGAGAACAAGTACAAGAAAAAGAAGTAATACTTGAATATGTGCAATCAAAAGAACAATTGGCTAATATCTTCACCAAGCCCCTGCCAAAGGATACATTTGAGTACCTAAGGAAAATACTAGGGGTAAAACCCATGTCTAACAGTCAGTAAAAGGACTAAAGGTTGCATCAACCATACATTATCAGCATATCAAACATGATTTATGCAAGCAAAAGCTGAACTTCAATGCTACATCTATATACAGAAAGGTATATATCAGAACAAAGCACTAGAGCAGATTGTTATATTGATAATGGATAAGGGAAATTCAAGGAATATATTATGGAAAGAAGGAATTAGTTAACAAAATGTCAAATATTTTTAAAATATTTGTTTGGAATTGTTGTCAAAGGGAGAGAATGTTTCCATATTATCATTAGAGATCATCCAAATAGAGAGAGATCATATCCAAAGGGAGAGTATTTGTATAAAAGTTGCAAATACAAGGAAATGACATCAAAGATGCAGAACAGTCAAAGAGAAATTTTGACACCAACAGAGGTCACAACACATCAAAAGAAGAAAAGAAAAAGCTGCAAGAATCAAATCTAAGCTTACACAGAGCTTACCGGCGGTCAGACATTTTATCAGTTATCAAAGTAAACTGTTTGGTAATTTGATGAATCTCAACACTTGTATTTCATATTGCAATAGAAATAATATAGTATGATAATATAGCATGTTTCCATCAATGCCAAAGGGAGAGATTGATGACATGTAACTGATAAAATGATTCACTATATTAAGTTGAAGATGATGCAAGACATTAAATCAGTTAATGGTTTGTATTGTCATTGATGTCAACTTGATATCATCTATATGGTCATGCCAAAGAATTCAGAGAACCAATGGAATAAAGGTTATGCTTTTAGAAATGCATAAAATTATAGTATTTACTAAGTGACAGACTACACCGACAAAGTGCACACCATTGGTAAAGACAGAGATAAAAGTCACAGTGATGCCCGACGAGTAGAAGATAGTGTTGCCTGACGAAGCAGAATCACATGATGCCTGATGAGCTAAAAATAGTGTTGCCCGATGAGAAAGATCCAATGATGCCCGACAGATGGAGATCCCAAAGCTAACTGAAGAGACACCGATAGAACTGGCAGTTGTCACCGGTGACGAACTACAGAATTGACTGACAGAACAGAGAGATCAGAAAATGACAAAATATCTAACTGGAAGAGCTAAAGGATAGACTTAACTGGTTATTTTATTTGTTTTATTCAAGCATAGTTAAGTAAGTGATTTGTACAGTTGGCAAGAAGATAACTACAAGATAAATTAGGAGTTAAAGCCATAAATCAATTTGGCTGGATTGTTTTTCACGCCAAGAATCAATAACCTAGAATTAAGGAAATCATGTCTATTTAAGAGACAAGCATAATTCATTCTAAGTGTAGTCGTGAAGCAATCAGATACACGGGGGAGTGAACTGATAGAAGATGCTGAAGAGAAACTAATGAAGGATTAACTTCATGCAGTCTTGATCAATCAAGCTAAGGGAGAGCTAAAGAATTCTGCAGACACCGATGGACAGAAAAGCACAGCATCACAGAGCAGAAAGAGTTGAGTATAAAGGAATTGTATTGATACATTGATTAGAAAGATATTGCAAGTAAATAGATCTAAAAATCTGCAATTAAGTTGCATTAGAAACAGGTCATTTTGTTTCAGTTTAACCATTGAAGCATTAAGTCTCTTAACAGAGCAGGACTTAAATAGTCTTTTGTAATTGAGGTATATCCTAACAGATTACCAGAAGGTTGACTCATGATAGTAGCACCGGTCTTACCTAAAGCCTATTGATAGTCTAAGAAGGAGGCTAATTCAAGGATGGTAGTAAGATTTGCATAAAACCTATTGACAGTCATGAGACTGATTCAAGGACGGTAGCATAGATGCCAGATACTTAGTGACAACCTATGTATTAAAAATCCTCTAACAAGGTCACACTTAACAGTGTGTTTGTAACCTTTAACAGGGTTGGCTCCTAATAGGGCTCACTTCAGAAGAGTGAAAATTTGGGGTACCGGTCCCAGTGGTTTTTCCCTTAACAAGGTTTCCACGTTAAAATCATTGTGTCATGTGTATGGTTTATTACTTTAGTGTTTTACATTTTGCATATGCATTTATGGATTGACTGGTATACTCTGCACATTTACTGAGTATCGGTAAATATAGCTTACTACTTATCGGTTATCAAGGAGAATAAAGACAGACAAGGTAAACCGACAGATAGTTATTTGTTTCAAGTATTTCAATGGCAGGCATCTTATTGGGACTTAATAATTAGAGAAGTATTGATTGGTGGATTAAAGTTTAAAAAGGATAAATTTCTGAGCCCACTGATTCACCCCCCCCCCCTCTCAGTTATTACTAGCACTTTGTAATATTCTAGTATTCCTCACCAATGCATCTCAGATGTGTAATCATCCTTCCTTTCCATATGGCATAGTTTGTGCCTTCAAACCTTGGACCTTCCTTTCTATAGGTTTCCATACCATATTTCCCTCAAGCTTGTTAAGCTTCCTTCAAGGGACCAAAGATCTGATACCAATTGTTGATACTATGGAAATGAAAAACTAAGAGGGGTGGTGGGTGAATTAGTTGTTCCTAAACTCTTCAAGATTCAAACCCTTAAACTTGTGAACCCTTAAATCTGATCTGATCAAATGAAATGATAAGCATGCAAGTACACACAATTAGAATCATATACACACAAGTTGACACAAGATTTTTATCGTGGAACCCCTATTAGGGGAAAAACCACGGCGGGGTTGATTACCCACAATAAGAAAATAATTTATTAGAAGTATATATTATTAAAATGTGTATGGGGAATGCACTTTCATTCAATCTAACTACCTAGAGCTCACTTCTCAAATAAAAAACCTTAGGCTAAAACCCTGAATAAGGCTTACTGCCTTACATATTTGATCACTACAATGATCGATCATACTCCAATCTGATAGGATTTTGTGAAGTACTGAGAATGACAATGCAAATATCTTATTAAAGTTCCTTATAAGCACACTATTTAGATCTCTATCCAACCTCTTGTTGAACACTCTTCTAATTTCATTGAATCAGTCTCTCCCTCAGCTAGCCACCTCTGACATCTTCATCCACAATCTGCAACTTGAATGTTCCCTAATTATTCATTTTATACCAAGAACTAGGTTGGTAAAACCTAATTCATCATCTCTTCCAATCTACGGGTCAAATTTCTTGATTTGAATTCATCTATGACCACTTGATCTTGACCACAAACTATAACCACCTCCTCAAGATCATAAATATCCTAGATTACACATTTTGTACTTGTGCAGCATGATTTACCAACTAGGTCAACCAAGAACAAATGATATACATGAAAATATTATCATTGACTTATAATTAAACCAATCAGGTCCTTTTGATCCATGTGGATCACCAACTCATCAAGCACATACCTCAAGAAGGTCCTACAACATTATGAAAAATATTCAACCATTAAAATACATTACACCCATTGGATTTGTCAACTCTTTTTCATCAAACCTTGCAAAACATTGTCATCAAGAAACTGAGACAATAAGATTATGACTTGTGGACCTCTCAAGTATAAACCCTTTGAGTTTAACATACATGAGTATGTCCTGGACAGACTACTAAGTGCACTCCATGAAATGTTTACTCTGTTTAGCACACCAGACCCTTTTCTTGCTTTTTGTTAACACTGACTGACACCTTTTCTACCAGTCAACTTTTGTACCTTGTTTACATGTCCAAATCTTCATGCAACACTCTAAAACTTTGGGTGAACATGGTAAACACCTTCAAAAACCTTATTCTACGTGTGTGACTCCATATCTTTCATATCTTGTTCTTACTAGGCTTAGAATAGTATTCTCCACTAGCTAACCTACAACAGTCAAGTTAGCAATAACCAATATCTTCTTCTGATCAATTCCTCTGCTATGTTGACATCAATGCCAACACATTTATATTCAAAATTTTCCATTATTCCAACACCCCTATCTCAACTTCTCGTGTGTGTTCAAAACTCAATTTTAGAGAAAGGTTCATCTTCAAGAAGATTAACTGCTTAAGGCAGGTTCGGGATGTTGTAGAACTTACACTTTCAGGCTCCAATATTTGATGGTACAAATTTTCCTTATAAGAAGGAAAGATGGAAGCATATTTGGAAACTTTGCATAATGGTATTTGGGAGGTTATTCAAATTGGTTTCATTCCACCTCTTGAAATATATTTGATTACTGATTAAACAAAACAAAAGGAAGCTAATGTGAAGGCAAGAGCAATACTTGTTAATAGTTTATGTGACACGGCATTTAGAAAGGTGAAAGTTATAAACAAAGCTAAAGAGATATGGGATAAGTTGGTTTTGGTATATTAAGGAGATTTAATAAAAAAATATACAATATTTATGAACCTAAAATATAAGTATGATTTCTTCAGAAAGGTAGAATATGACAATGTTGAAAGCTACATATACATAGTCACAAATGTTGTTGATGGAATCAGAGCTTCTGGCAGATATTTACAAGACATAAATTTTATACTTAAAATCTTATTAACCATACTGAAGGAGGTCATACCAATGGCATGTTGAATAAGGGAAAGTAAAGGTCTAAGTCTATATTCAATTGATCAACTTATTGGATCACTTTCTGCATTTGAGATTGCAATAGTTGAAAGGGGAAAGCGAGACTACATTTAAAGTTGTTGAAGAAGTTGAACTAGAGACAAGAAATATGTCAGAGGATGATAAATCATTTATTTTAAGAAGATTCAAGTGAGGCACTAGTAAATACAAAGGTATGTCACCTCTTAAGTTCTTTAATTTTAGAATAATAGGACATTTTGCTAATGACGGCAATTATAGGGAATATTATAGTGAATCAGAAGATGACGATAGAAAAGACAATCAAAAGAAAAGTGATTTCAAGAAAAAAAAAATTTCAAAGACAAGAGTAAAAAGAGAGTATGTTACATGGAGGAACGCTCCTGTGAGATTGAAGATATTGGTGAAACTATTGAGGAATCTTTGTTTCTGACTATTTCACAAAAGAAAGAGGAGACTGTATTACATGCTTAAGTTGTTGTATATGTATGGATTGTAGATGCTATATGTTTAAATCATATTACAAGTCACAGGAAAAGATTTATTAAGTTGGAAAAATATGATGGAGGAGAAATTAGATTTGAAGGAGAAGGAAGTGCAAAGATCAAAGGTGTGAACAATTTCAATTGATGGTAAGCATAGAACTGGTAATGTTTATTATGTTAAAGGTTTGAAACATAACTTGTTAGGTGTTAGTCAAATATGTAAGAAATATTATTAAGTTATGTTCAAAAGTGATGATTGTGTCATTAAAAGGAAAAATGAGTTGTAAAAGGTGATGACATATAACTGATTGGATGTTTGAAGATGTTAAGTTGATCATTGAAATGTCGAAAGATAATGCAAGACATTAAATCAGTTAATGGATTGTATTGTCATTGATGTCAACTTGATATAATCTTATTGGTTAGATACAAAGTGTCAAAGAATTTAGAGAATCGGAGAGATAAAGATTATGCTTTCAGTAATGCATAAAAGATCGGCATTCACTAAGTGACTACAAACACCGACGAGTAGAGCACCCCGACAGATAGAGAAACTCAAAAGTAGAAGTCGCAGTGTTTCCCAAGAAAGAAACCCGACAAGAATTACCGATGAGAAGAATCACAAGCATTATCGATGAGCATAACTTCATAGTGATGCCTGACGCACATACAACCCCAAGGGACAGACAACCCCAACAGAGATGCTTGAGGAGAACTGAAGTGTTGACCGAAGCTATCAAAGAGATAAACGCCGAAAAGAACTGAAGTTCAGAAATGAAAAAATACTTAGTTGGCAAGAGGTAAAGATAGAGCTAACTGGTTGTTAACATTGTTTTCATCGACAAGTTAAAACCAGAGATAAGTAAAAGATTTAAAGTTGTTTTATCCAATTGTCAAGGAGAAATCTATGGGATAAAACTGAAGTAAATCTTTAAAGCAATATTGGCTAAGATTGTGGATCACCCCAAGATCAAGAAAATCAATAAGTGAGAAATGGTGATATCGTGTCTATAAAGAGACAATCTAATTCATTATGAATTAGGGGAGTGAATAGAGAAAAAGGATGTTGGAGAGAAACTGATGAAGAACAACTTTTAATATAGTCCTAGTCAATCAAGCTGAGGAAAGAGATAAATATTTCTATGGACACTGAGCAACAGAGAAGTACAGCATCACCGAGAAGAAAGAAGTAGAGAAAAGATATTGAAAAGGTACATTGATCAAAAAGGTATAATGAGCTTAAAATAGATCTGAAAATCTACAAATCTATAGTTGTATATGTGAATAGATCATTTAATGTTTCAGTTTAACCATTGATTTAGAAAGTATCTTAACCGAGAAGGACTTAACAATCCTTTTTATATTGAGATACATCCCAAGGAGTATCAAAAATTTTGATCATGAAGATAGCATGAGATGCCAGATACCATTTGACAAACCAGGGTTTGGTCATAGAAAGTAGCATAGAGATGTCTGATATCAAGTGACAAACTATTCTATTTAAATCCTCTAACAAGGTCACACCTAATAGTGTGTTTGTAACCTTTAACAGGGTTGGCTCTTCACCAAGATCAATTCAAAATAGTGAAAATTTTGGGTTACCAGTCCCAAGTGGTTTTTTCCTTAACAGGGTTTGCACGTTAAAAATTCATGTGTCAATGTGTTTATGAGTGATTACTTTAGTGTTTTTCATTACACATAACTAATCTAGATTGATCATTATACACTAAACAATTTATTGATTTTAAGTAAATGAAAGGATGCTAATCGGTAAATAGTAAGAATAAGGTTTAACAGTGAACTGTGAGCAGTAGTTATTTGTTAAGATTGTTTGAAGGTATTCATCTTGTAGGACTGAAGATAACTAGAGGCTTAATATTGTGGTACTAAGTTTTTGGGTTGATTTATTTAAATATTTTTTAGGCCACTGATTCACCCCCCCCCCCCTTGGTTATTCTAACAATTGGTATCAGAGCTTGTGTGCTTAGAAAGGGAGTTTAACAGATCAAGAAAACGATCACAAGATGAACAAACGAGATGAGCCCAAGTTGAATAAAGACAACTTTGCATCATGGAATGTAGAATAAGACTCCACCTATCATGTATTAGTAATGATGTTACTCAACACCTAGATACTGAATATGTGTTGCCTAAAAGACCTCACACACTTGAGAAATTGAGAGAAAAGCATGAGCATAATTGGATGATGATAGATCTTGCTTCCTCACTCTCTGATGTTCAGTTTGAAGATGTCAAAACCTACACCTCTACAAAGAAAATATGGGATAAATTGAAGTTGGTACATGGAGGAGATGCTAATATACTAAGAGCCAAGGTAGAAAGCCTAAGAGGGAGGTTTGATGACTTAAGGATGAAAGAAGAAGAAAATATCACTTAGTATAGCTGCAAAATCAAAGAGGTAGTCAATGATATCTGAGGAGTTGGAGGTGTACTTGAATAATACATAGTGGTAAGTAAAATCCTAAGAACCTTACTACATGTATATGCTATTAGATTATCTTCTATATAAGAAATGAGAGCAGTTGCAAACAATAATGTTACTCTAGATAGTCTGATTGGTAGATTGATTTCATTTGAGATGAATAAATTTGATAATAGTGTCTTACCATATATAGAGTCTGCATGCAAATCTTCTTTGAAAATAAGTAAGTCAAGTCATAGACACACTATTAGAAATGATAGTGAAAGTGATAGTGATGACCAAGGACTTGATGAGATTGAAGCACTAATGGAAAGAAGATTGCAAAGAGGCAAAGGTAGATACAAAGGTAAATTACCACTTGTATATTTTAATTGTAAAGAGGTTGGACACTTTGTTGCAAGATGTCCTAATAGAAGAAAAAATCATAGAAGTAATGACAGATCATATGAAAAGAAGTTTGACTGAGGTGATAACAGAGATTACCGAAGCAATCAACAATCTGATAGAAGAGATACCCAAGAATACAACGACAAAGGGAAGAAAGCTTGTTACCTAGCTGAGAACAGAGCTAGAGACAGTGACAGTGAATCTAATAAAGATATTGAGATGGTATTTATAGCCATGAAGGATTATTCAGACAAAGAAGAAGAAAGGTATGTAGAGATTGCACTCATATCTAAGGTTAGTAAGAATTATGTATGGATTATAGATAGTGGTTGCACTCACCACATGACCGGTGATAAACAAAAGTTTGGAACTTTTGAATACTATAATAGTGGATCAGTAAGAGTGGGTAATGACACACCTTGTCTAGTTGAAGGTAAAGGAACCATAATGTTGAATAACTTGATCAAATGTGAAAATGCTTACTGGGTAAAATGACTTAATTATAATTTGTTAAGTGTTTCACAGCTGAATAATACAAGTCATCGAGTAGCATTTGAAAATAAGAAGGCAAAGATCTTCAATGAATTAGGAAAGTTGATTGGAACTAGTGAGCAGACAAAAGGTAACCTTTTCTATCTTGATGACATTAACACCACTTGTTTAATGGCTAGAAATGAAGACATATGGTTGTGGCATAAAAGACTATGCCATGTGAATTTTTACATGATAAAGATAAGCAATAAAAGAAGAGTAAGAGGCTTACCAAGCATGTCAAAGCCCAAGCATATCATGTGCAAGAATTGTCAAAAAGGTAAGATGACAAAGTCTAGTTTCAAGAGCAAAGCCCATACATCTAATGCTATTCTAGAATTATTCCATATTGATTTATGTGGACCCACGAGGACAAATAGTTACTATGGTGATAGGTATTTCATTCTCTTTGTAGATGATTATTCTATAATGATGAAATTTATGTTCCTAAAAGATAAATTAGAACCATTCAAGATGTTTACATGGTATAAGGCTATGGTAGAAAAACAAAGTGGTAAGGAATTTAAATGCTTAAGATCGGATAGAGGAGGGGAATTTATTTTAGATGAATTCACTAATTTCTATAATGAGCATGGAATTAAAAGAAAGGTTTCTGCACCAAGAACACCACAGAAAAATGGAATTGTTGAAAGAAGAAATAGATCAATTGTTGATTGTGCAAGAACACTGGTCATTGATAAAAGCATCACTCAAACTTTCTGGAGGGAAGTTTTCAGTACTGTTGTCTACACATTGAACATAGTACAATTGAAGAAGGGAACAAATAAGACACCCTATGAGCTTTGGTATAGTTACACACCCAATGTAAGTTACTTCAGAGTTTTTGGTAGTCAATGTTATATTTTGAAAGATGAAAGAAATGGAAAGCTTGACTCCAAAAGTGATGAAGGTATCTTTCTAGGGTATTCCACCAAAAGAAAGGCTTATAAATGTCTTAACAAGTCCTCTAACAAGATCATTGAAAGTGCAAATGTAATAATAGATGAATTTGCAGAAAATAATGATAAGGAAAGAAGAAAAGATTCAGAAGACTAAAACAGGTTTTTTACATTGAAGAACCTGACACTCTACCTAAGAAACAGTGTATCACTCCTGAGCAACATAACATTGCACCCGAGCATCAGGCTACAATTACCAAAAATTAGGAAAATACTCAAGATGGTGTTCCGAGTGATGGAGATCAGAATAAAGGTCAAGATGATGACCAAAATGATGGAAAATGAGCTCAACCAAAAATTTCTAAGTATGTCAGAAGACATCATCCACAGAATCATATCATAAGAGACAAGAAGGGTGGAATGATAATAAGAAGTAAGTCACTAAACACTAGATGTTTACTTTAAGATTTTGAGCCTAAATCTGTTAATACTGCACTTGAAAATAAAGAATGGGTAAGTGCTATGAATGAAGAGATAGAACAGATTGAGAAGAATAGTACATGGACAATAGTACCGAGACCTGATGATAAGAATCTCATCGGTACCAAATGGATATTCAAAAACAAGCTGAATGAGAATGGAGAAGTCACAATGAATAAAGTAAGATTAGTATACAAGGGATATGCACAAGAAGAAGGTATTGACTATGGTTAAACCTTTACTTCCATTGTTATACTAGAAGGAGTAAGAATATTACTTGCTTATGTTGCATTCAAAGGATTCAAGGTATACCAGACGGATGTCAAATTTGCATTCCTAAATGGAATACTGGAAGAAGAAGTATACATTGAACAACCAGAAGGGTTTGTTTATCCAGACAAGAGAAACATGGTTTGTAGACTACATAAAGCCTTGTATGGATTAAAACAAGCACCTAGAGCCTGGTATGAAAGACTTCACTCCTATCTTATAAGAATTGAATTTGTAAGAACAAGTGAAAACAACAATCTATACTTAAAAGAAGATACCGATGGTAATATTCTGATTGCTGAAATATTTGTTGATGATATCATATTTGGGGGTAATGAAATGTTATGTAAATCATTTGCTAATGAAATGAGAAAAGAGTTTGAAATGTCTATGTTTGGGGAGATCAAATTATTTATTGGTCTACAGATTCTTCAAAAAGAGGCAAGGATATATATCGCTCAGTCCAAATACATCAAGGAAGTGTTGAAGATATTCAAGATGGAAGATTCCAAACCAGTTGAAACACCTATTGCAATTGGATGTAAGCTGACAAAAGAAGATAAGTAAAATGAGGTAAATCAGACCCTATATAGATCAATGATTGGAAAACTAATATATGTTTTTCATACCCGACCAGATATAGCACATGCAGTTGGAATAGTTGCAAGATTCTCTGCTAGTCTCAAAGAATCACATATGACTGTTGTCAAGAGAATTCTGAGATATCTAAAGAACACCGAGGACTATGGCTTATGGTATAAAAGAGAAGGAAAATTTGAGCTTCAAGTCTATACAGATGTTGATTGGGCTGAAAATATAGATGATCGAAAGAGCACAACTGGAGGAGCATTCTTCATGAGTGGACTTGTCACATGGATCAGAAAGAAGCAAGGATGCATCTCATAGTCTACTGCAGAAGATGGAAGGTATGAATATGAAGATTCTTATGAACAAACAATTGTTGAAAGGTATGAATATGAAGATTCTTGAACCAGTGATTATCTACTATGATAATACCAGTGCAATTAACATTTCTAAGAATCCAGTCATGCACGCTAAGACTAAGCATATTGATATCAAGTATCATTAGTTAATAGAACAAGTGAAAGCAAAAGAAGTGATACTAGAATATGTTCAATCCAAGGAACAATTATCTGATATATTTACCAAGCCATTAACAAATACATTTGAGTACCTGAGACAGAGACTAGGGGTCCAACCCTTATTTATTAGTCAGTAAGCTGACTAGGAGGCTGCATCAGCCTACACACAATCAGAAGATCATTCATGTTGATGCAAGCACAGAGATGGACTGCAAAGAGACATATGTACACATTAAGGTACATACCTACACCAAGTACCACTGATGGATAGGGAAATTCAAGGAGTATATTATAAAAAGGATGGAAGAATTGTTTGGCATTGTTGTCAAAGGGAGAGATTATATCATTATCCGCTCATTATCCATGGAGAGAAGTTCCTAAGAATTCAAAGGGGGAGTTAATCATTATCCAAAGGGAGAGATTACATATGAAATATCCATCAAAGGGACAGAAGTAACATGAGGGAGAGATTACACACTAAGGGAGAGATTGTTGTCAAAGGAAAAAGAGATGATCAAGGAAAGGAACAGTTAAGGTAGAGCACATATCAGAAACAGAATCAGAAGTTGATATATATATCCAGTAAAGGGCTTAAAAGATTGAAGAAGACACTCTGCAAGAAACAAATCTAAGCTATACGAGCTTATCGAGAGCCAAACATTTGTATTAGTTATAGAAAAAAAGATATGAGAGAGATTGATGAAATACAGTTGAAATATTTCATATTGTATTAGTAATAATATAGTGTGATAATGTAGCATGTTTTCATCAATGCCATAGGGAGAGATTGTTGACATATAACTGATTGGATGTTTGAAGATGTTAAGTTGATCACCGAAATGTAGAAAGATAATGCAAGACATTAAATCAGTTAATGTATTGTATTGTCATTGATGTCAACTTGATATAATCTGATTGGTTATATACAAAGTGTCAAAGACTTCAGAGAATCAGAGAGATAAATATTATGCTTTCAGTAATGCATGAAAGATCAGCATTCACTAAGTGACTACAAACACCGATGGGTAGTGCACCCCAATGGACAGAGAAACCCGAAAGTAAAAGTCACAGTGTTGCCTGAGCAAGAAACACGACAAGCATTATCGATGAGCAGAATCACAAGCATTACTGATGAGCAGAACTTCACAGCTATGCCCGACACACAGACAAACCTGACAGACAGACGACCCTGACAGAGATGCCCAAGGAGAACTGAAGTGTTGACCGAAGCTATCAAAGAGATAAACACCAAAAAGAATTGAAGTTTAGAAATGAAAAAATACTTAACTGGAAAGAGATAAAGATAGAGTTAACTAGTTGTTAACATTGTTTTCATCGACAAGTTAAAACCAGAGATAAGTAAAAGATTTAAAGTTGTTTTATCCAGTTATCAAGGAGAAATCTACGAGATAAAACTGAAGTAAAGCTTTAAAGCAACATTTTCTAAGATTGCGGATCACACCAAGAACAAGAAAATTAAGAAGTGAGAAATGGTGATATCATGTCTATAAAGAGACAATCTAATTCATTATGAATTAGGGGAGTGAATAGAGAAAATAGATGCTGGAGAGAAACTAATGAAGAACAAATTTATACAGTCCTGATCAATCAAGATGAGGAAAGAGCTAAAGATTTATGTGGACATCGACCAATAGAGAAGCACAGCATCACCGAGCAGAAAGAAGTGGAAAAAAGGTATTGAAAAGATACATTGATCAGAAAGGTATAATGAGCTTACAATAGATCTAAAAATTTGCAAATCTATAGTTGTATATGTGAACAGATCATTTACTATTTCAGTTTAATCATTGATTCAGAAAGTCTCTTAACCAGGCAAGACTTAACAATCCTTTCTATATTGGGATACATCCCAAGGAGTATCAAAAAGCTTGATCATGAAGATAGCATGAGATGCTAGATACCATTTGACAAACCAGGGTTTAGTCATAGAAGGTAGCATAGAGATGGTCGATATCAAGTGACAAACTATTTTATTTAAATCCTCTAATAAGGTCACACCTAATATTGTGTTTGTGACCTTTAACAAGGTTGTCTCTTCTCCGAGCTTACTTCAGATGAGTGCAAATTTTGGGTTACCAGTCCCAAGTGGTTTTTCCCTTAACAAGGTTTTCACGTTAAAAATCCACGTGTCAATGTGTTTATGAGTCATTACTTTATTGTTTTACATTACACATAACTAATCTGGATTGATTAGTATACACTAAGTAATTTACTATTTTTTGGTAAATGAAAGACTGCTAATCGGTAAATACTAAGAATAAGGTTTAACAGTGAACTCTGAGCAGTAGTTATTTGTTAAGATTATTTGAAGGCATTCATCTTGTAGGACTGAAGATAACTAGAGGCTTAATATTATGGTACTAAGTTTTTGGGTTGATTTATTAGAATATTTTTGGGTTGATATAGACATAAAAAGGTTGAATGTTGGATAAACATCACCATTAGGAATAATAAAAGTAAAAATAAAAATAAAAAGGATGCTCCAATTTTCTATAACTGTAATATGATAGGACATATTGCATGGTTTTGCAAAAGTATGGATCAAAAGGATGATCATCTTATGGTTGCAGAAGACTTAAAAGGGAAGAACAAGAAATATTTAATGGAGAGAATAGAAGATTCTTCTGAAGGTGGACTGACATTCATTATGGGTGATGTTCCCTCTTGATAAATGACTCAGAGTGCATGGTCTAAGGGGGAGTTTTCAAGCGAATGTGTTTCCCCCCTCTAGGTTGAATGTTGTGTATCTCCTCAACATGGCGATCAGGATTCAAAGTTTTTCCAGAGGTAAGTTTTATGTTTTGTGGTCCAGAAAGGTGATTATATGGTTCAGTAAACAATGTATTAGTTGTTTGGTTTTGTAAGAGATAGTATATACTAAGTTGTGTTCAAATATCGATTGGAAAAATTACATAATTATTGATTCACAAATTAAGATACATCTAGATAGCTTAGATAATAGTGTTGTTTATTGTAGAAGATTCTTTGATGAGTTGAACAATAGGTTGTCTAAAGAACCAGTTTCCTCCTAAAATAATTGACTAGTATAAGGATGATGTTGTCTTCTATGTTGATAAAAATTTATGCTACAAAGAAGAGGTAGAGTACAAAAAATTTTGGGCAACTGATTTGTCCTATGGCACTACTGAGGAAGATTGTATGATCATTATTGAAAATTTTATCAAAATTCCAATGATACTGGTGCTAAAACGATTGAAGCTGTGGCAGAAATGTCTGTTGTTTTTGGTGACGGGAAAGACATAGGTAAGGGTAAGAGAATGAGAAAGATGTCTACAGAGGCTTCATTCTCTGGAAAACAAGAAAAACAAGGAAAAAGAATGCATCTGGAGAGCTACTCTACGAAGATGATTGTTTCAAGTGACAGTGAAGAGGAAGAACAAAAAGGTGTTGGTGAACATAAGGAAATTATAGGAGCTCATGTACAAGCTATTGTCGATGATGAGTAGTTTGCTTCTCTTGTCTCATCATATGAAGTTGATCTGTCATTTGAAAACATTATTACTATGTAGAATCAATCTCAAGAACTAAAGACCATTGAAGATATATGTTCCATGAAGTTTCACCATATGATCAAGATAATTTTGCATTTCTCAAGGAGAAGCTTAGGGTTGTTTCCCTTCCCTCTAACTAATTATATCATAGTGGTGCATCTATTCAGGAGGAGATTTCAGGCTTCTTTTTCTAGATTGATGCTAGTGGTTGTTGTCAAGGGGAGCAGTGGTAAGTATGTTTTTTCCCTTTGTCCTTGACGGCAAAGAGGGAGAAAGATAAGGAAAATCTTTATTTGAAAATATGTTTTGAAAAAGTTTGAAATGTGTATAGGAATGTTTTGGTTATTTTTGTTAGGGTGAGTTAACAGTGAATAACATTTTAATGAAACATTTTTGTGGTTGTTTACAATCAATGAAAGAGGGAGAGATTATTGGAAATATATGTTTGGTTGTTATTGTTTATTTGTCATTGATGTCAAACATTGTAGTTCATATGTGTTTCTCAAACACTATGGTCCGGAGGTATTTGCTAAAGATATATTTGGTTTATATGATTGTATGGAAGAAGGAAGTTGGTTTAGGAGAAGTAAGGTTGTGTGCGAAATGTGATAGTGCTACATAACAGTGGAAGACAAGTATGTATTATGGAGATAATGTGAGAATTGTATTTTTCAGTACTTTATTGTTATATTCTTAGGTCCAAAATTCAATGTTCCTGTAATAGAGATATATAGTTGAAGATGAAATTTTAGTTGTGTATTTCAAAAGATTGTTCTCTGAAAATACAGGCTGAAGATGTGCAGTTGTGATTTGTATTGTATTTTGGTTTTGGTCTTGATTGTAATGTTTCCTGGTGATCTAGAAACAATGTTACCAAGTGATGCAAATATGATTGGTTTGTGCTATAGTCTAAAAATCTGTAGTGATAGATTTTGACGTGAACAACTAGCAAGTGATGTGGCATTTGAAATTGAGTTTGGATCTCACCATGGTGTATGGGGTCTAGATATAGCTAACAAGTGATGTGGTTCTTTAGACATTTTGATGCTACACGTTTGAGATGTCTATGGAAGATGTTCTGGTATTTGTGGATCTTGTATTGGGAAATGTTTAATGTGTTCATGGTTCCCTCTCTCTCCTAGAGTGGATCATGCTTCATTTTTATGGTTTGGGTATTGCATTTAAAGATTATCTCTTATCCGGATGGGTTCATGCTATGTGTGATCTATATTGTATTTAATATTTATCTCTTATCTAAATGGGTACATGTTATGTGTGACCTATGTTTTGATATGGATGCTATTGGTATGGGATCTTATTGTAATATTTTTTTGGCATGACCAACTTGTAATTTTCTTTTGGTTTGGTCGACCTAGTTGTAATTCCAATGACATATCTTGTATATAAGTACATTATGTGATTTCATAAAATTTAAGAGATTTGTGAGCGAGAAAGTGAATATTTATAAGAAGAGTTTGAGAAGGACAGAGTTCAATTTTTGAGGTTGCTATTTTGTCACTATGACAGATAAGTAAAGGTAGGGACACTCTAATGTTAAGGTTCACAGAGTTGTGCAAAAAAAATGCATTATCAAGAGAATTTATCTTTATCTACTATGGAGATTTGAATGTATCTTGTCCCTAGCACAATGAGTCTTGAGTGCACAAGTTCTTTTCTGTATCTTGCTACTTTGGTAGTGAGCCTCTATTTGCAAGTCTTGAGCTGTGAGCTTCTATATATATTTAGCGTTGTAATTGAAGTGAACCTCTGGTTGCAAGTATGGACCAATGATCTCCTACTATCTTTTTAATCAAATCATATATACAATGATTTACCTATGTGATTAAGTGATTGTCGTGGTTTTTCCCAATTTGGGTTTTCCACGTATAAAAATCTTGGTGTTGATGTGTTGTTGTTTTAGTTCTTTATTTGCTTAATGTGTTATGTAGTAAATATTCAAGATATTTCATTACTTAAGTGATATTTTGGTTGATGTTGATTCACACCCCCTCTCAACATCTAATGTGTGTTCAAAAAAATCAATCACATGTCACAGTCGCACCCCTATGATCCTTTTATCCTATTCAAGCGAATGAATCACAAGGTTTCATTTGAGGGCTTCTACTCTCTCTAATTCTCTTGATCATCCTCAACTATTGGTATCTTGGATCAATCACTACCTTTGATCAATTATCCTCCCAATCAATAAATAAACCCTTATCTAAACCAAAGAAAATGTCTCTTAAATGCCAAGTTATGATGTTAGTTTGAAGAACAACCCACATATCAAACTTAACTCCAATCGCGCATCTTGAGCATGTTCACATCTCCAATGTATAACAAGAGGTGTTAGGGGGTAACTTCCAAGGTTTCTCAATCTAAGTGCACTATATTTTAGCTTAATTGGAGGTGCACTTGGACGCAAGGAAAATGCTTAGTTTCTTGTATTTGAAACTTGAAATTGTTCATTTTTTATATATTACTACTAGACCTAAAGTAGTTATTGTTTTTTTTTCAAAAATTGTTATGTAATGTAGAAACTACAAATGACATAGCAAGAGAAAGTGAGGAAAAATTAAATTCCTTGAACTGGCTAAAAATTTTCTATTAGTCTCACAAAGCTATTTCAAAAGTATGTAAACAAATGGTATTTCATGAATAAAACCTAATCCCTAATTAGAAGCTAAAGGTTAAATATGAAAACAATTTGCACATCAAAGTCAAGGAGTGTGTTGGAAAGAGAAATTGCTCTTAATGGTTTAGATGTTGTCATTGATGGAGACAAAATGCATTGCATAGGTTTTCTATACTTATTTTGATCATACTCAAGGATTGAACGCAGATTTGGCCAAGTATAACAAAAACATGGCAGTTGATAGTTCACAGGAAAAGGTTTAATACGTCTATCTAGTAAAGATTTTTGAGGTATGAGCCTAAGGGAAGCATAATGAAGGTATACTCTACTATATCCCAGAATCGTAGCACTCGATATTATCATTTGATTGATTTATGAGGTTTTGTGTATCATATTTTGGGTTAACAGTGAAGAACAATGATAAGGTATAGTAGATCCTTATGTGATCCTATCAGATCGATTTGATAAAAAAAATTGAGTTTCAGGTTGATGAACCGACATGGGAGAATGATTTGATGCAATTATTCTAGGTCCATGTTTTATTTTGCATATGGATTTGGATGGCTTACTACATGTTACAATATTTTTGTAAATTTTCTTAAGGCCAGCCTAGTGATGATTTAATTCTTAGTTGTGGATATATAAGATTGATACATACAATTGTTTTGGTGTGCATGGTGTATGCTATGTATGTGAAGGGTATGTTATTAAAGTTCAATTGAATGGAAAGAAGAGATTGGACATGAAGTGTATTGATTCAGTGTATTGTGCCTAAATGGAACTATTTTGGCATATGTAGGTGTTGCAATCAAGTTCATTATTTATGGATTGTTGTCCATGATAATTGTAAGGAAATAATCCTTCCCTTTTGTACTTGAGAAATGAGCTCTAGGAAGTGAGCCCGAATGCATGTACATTCTACCTTTTGTACTGAAACCTTTAACTATGTTAATACTTCTGCAAAGTATTTGATATGTGAGTTTTGTCCTCGTCGTGGTTTGTCAATAATTGGGTTTCCACGATAAAAATCACGATGTTGTGAAGTTGTGGATGTTCATTTTATGTTGTTGCACTTTAATTTTTATTGCATGTGGTTTATGGTTTAAGAATCAGATTAATAAAGCTAAAAATTGAAGAATATTGAGTCACCGCCCTTTAAATGTTCCTTAATACCAACAATTGGTATCAGAGATTTGTGCTACGGAGGAAGTCTAACAGCTTGAGGAAGATCCTTATAGGTGATTCAATGGATTCATATGGTATTCAACAACAAATAATTGTTGCACTTGATGATCTTAATCAGTCCAAAGCTGAAAATCTGAATTTGAAGAAGAGTGTTTAACGAAGCTAAAAATTTCATTGAGACATTGAAAGGACGATTAAATAAATCCATGGAAAAGAGAAAGGAACTTGTTGAGAAACTAAATCTAAAAGGAAGCAATGATGATTCCCAAACCTTGAAGAAGAAGACAGATGAATGTGAGCAGCTTGCAAAAGACAGGAAAGTTCTAAGCTGGCATGAGATAGAATCTGTAGTGATGAAGCTAGCTAAGGAAATTGAAGAATGAGGAGAACCTTGATCAATCCTTGAAGGAGAAGACAGAAGAATGTCAAAATACAAAGCATGAGATGGAAAATAGGGTGAGGATACTAAAAGAATAAATTGAAGGAAGAAAGAAGCATGAAGATTATCTTATTCAAAAAGCCAGACACATTGATAAAAAAAATCAGAAAGGAGATTGAAAGGTGATAGACGTAGTATTGACTTTGAGAAAGGTGAAAGTTATGGATCTAGTCAAAGCGATCCCTCATCAAACAACCATAATGGAAATCCTAAGAAGTCCCTGGTAAGACAACCTAATGCTCAAAATTTCAATGGTAGATGCTTTGTTTGCAATATATTTGGTCACAAGGTTGTCCAATGTAGAAATAGAGTGAATGCTACATCTTTGTTTGGTCAATTTTCCAAATGCAATAACTTGGGCACAAATCAAGTGATTGCTTGAGTATGGTGAATAATTCCTTGAACAGAGGAAATGTTAGATGTTATACATGCAACATTTTTGGACAATTTGTTGAGAATTGTAGATCAAGAGCACATCAAACAAACTAAAGATATGGACAATCAAATGTGGTGTGTTACAAATGCAACAATCCTTGTCATATTGCAAAATTTTATAGAATTGAAAATGTGAACATGAACAAAAGAGACTTGGTGAAAAATAATAATAACATGCAAAACAATGATAAGGGAAACAAAAAGTTGATGTGGAAGAGGTTAAAAAGGAGATGAGCAAGACATGCGTAAGGAAAATTGATGACAATGCAACACTTGAGTTAGCACTTGAATCTGGTGTAGAGAATCCTTCACAGAATTCAATTTAGGTCTTTGGCCTAAGGGGAGTTTTTCATGAAAAATCCATAAAACCCCTGATGCAAATTGATACCTAGATGCAAATGTCATATTCAAATGTATCAAAGTGTTCAAAACATGATCCAATCAACTCTGAAGGAATCTATGCAAGTTTCGAAGGTTCGCAAAAAAAAATTTGCATATTTGTTTGGAAACTAAACTAGCTAGGGTACGGAGTATTTATTACATCTAAATTTTACATGTGCAAAGGGTCAAAAAGGAATTTCAACACTTCATTATTCACATTGCAACTAAGAGGAAGCATTTTCAGATCTCTTGATGAAGATTTGAGTGAGATCTAAGGAAATTATAAAATATTCGGAGATCAAACCCTTGTTTCGACGAAAAAGAGGTATTGTCATTGCATTGTTTGATACCTTGCATATTTGTTCATGGATAAGCCTCAAATTAAAGATATTACCAACAGTCCTAGGACAAAATTTAAAAAATATCCATACAAATCATTGGAAGATGATCCCCAAGGTACATTTTCTACATTTCCTTATGATGTGCTTCACGTAGAGGATATTAGGGCATATATTCACTGTAATTTGGATGAGTTAGGAAATCATCAAATGCATCAGTTGTCTATGGAATTGTCAGTGAATTATATTATGAAAGTTGAGTATAAGGTCTTAGAGGATAAGAAGATAGCACAAGTCATGAAACTCTTAACTTTTGATGAGAACGACTGGATAAGATATGCCTTAAGAAGAATACATGATCAATTCATATGGCTAGAAAAATATTACATTATTACTATCTTTAATGCATCTGGTGAGGTTCTTGCACTCAACTCTGTTAAAAATGATTTGGTCACAAAACTTATTGGTGCACAGTGTGATAAGAGAGATATGACAATAAATGGCATCATACAACCTGGTGTGAGGTTCGCAACTATGGTATTGGGTTACAAGGTCTATCATTCAAGCAGGGAGGATTAAGTTTCTAGCACTGTTATCTATTCAGCCTACAGGATGATCAAATAAAATGGTGACTATGATTCATGTGAGGTTCTTAGAGTTCAATTGTTAGAAAATATTGCAAAGATTAAGAAGGACAAGAAGCGAATCTTCAAGTATGGCTCTTTTATCTTATATCTTTTCTTCTACTTCATGAATGAGTTCCTAGGAATCAGAAGGATTCAGTGGTCTACTGACAGACCTATGGCAACACGAATCAAAGACTTCTACTACATGCTTAACGGTAAATCAAGGAGTACATTATGGGGTTTCTTTAAATATTTTTAGGAGAAGATGAAATTAAGAGAAAGGATTCCTAGATCCATTATGGAAAAGTATGAGGTCACTATGTTTTATGGTTGAGATTGATGATTGTTTGATGGAAACAGTTTTACAAAGAACTTCTTGGGTTATACCTATGGGATATGAAGTGGATGACATAATTCTTGATGCCTATGCTTCAAGCTTTGCTGAGAAGACATGTTGATCCTAATGAAGAGAGGTTCAGTACATACAAAGAAAAGACACTCAAGGTACACTCAGAGGTGAACATACCCAACATAGAGAGAAAAGTAAGAAAAGAACTTGAGCATCTAGCAGAAAACGTCGGTATACCAGTTCAGAAGTTGAGAGAAGGAAGGAAGAAGAAATTGGAAGAAGTAAAGAAAAACAAGGAAGCAGAGGAACTGATTGATGTGGAGGCAAGCACTCCAAGCACTACTATCATTGCATCCTCATCAAAGATTAGACAAACAAAAAGATTGAATCCACCATCTACAATTCCACCTGCAAATCTTGTCAGTACATCAAAGACAACCAGCTCAATGTAGCAAACACAAGAAAAAACCATTCGGAAAAGAAGGAAAGAGAGTAAAAGAAAAAAAGTACAAGGAAATATCAGGCAGCTGGAGAAGATGAAGAGGTCACTAATTCTAATGATGCAATGAAAGAATTGAGAACAAAATGGGCCAAAGCAGTTATATTTACCAAGGCAAAACCATTTAGTGAAGAACAAGTGAGTAAAAAGATGAAACTTGACACTAGTAAACCTTTTATATTGCAAAGAACTTAACATTACATGGAAATTTGGGACCACTTAAGAAATATTTTGATAAGTTTGATTATAATGATAAGAGAATTCTTGAAGAAGCAACAATTCAATATTTGAATAAGTATAATAGAGCACTTGTGAAGATTTTGTAAGATATTCCTAAAGAATTGTTTGATATTTTGGAAATAAGAAGAGTGAATGCACAATCAGAAGAGAGGAGGATTAGAAAATGAGTATTAATTGGATTTTATCCAGTTATTGCTATGGATGAGATGGAAAACATTTTTAAGAAGGCAAAGAAACAATTCTGAAGCAAAACAATGATCAATAAGCTGATGATTAGCAAAATAGATAAAGTTATCCAGGATACAAAGAAGATCTTGAAGAAGATCCTATTAGCTAATAATTTTGAATTTTTTGAAAAAGATGATGATGATATTCATGACACTAATGTTCTTGACATTGAACCATTGCAAAGAAATATTCCTATAGTAGATAAAGTTCCTGATGTGCATATCTTTGGAGTTCTTGTTAGTATTTCAGTTGATCATATGGTTGATGTTGAAGTTGAGAAGGGATAATGTTGAAGGAAAGAAGAGAGATGGTGAAAGAAAATAAAGAAGGAGAAAAAAATGAAAGTGAGAAGGTTACAGTTGTGGAAAAATTAGTTCAAATCGAGGTTGATAGTGAAAAGATGACAAAAGAGAAGATGACTAAAACAAAAGTTGAGGAAAGAGACATTATTGAGGCAGCCAAGGAGTTCTTAGATTAAGATAGTATGGAATTGGATGATGCAAAACTAATCAAAGGTCCTATAAGTCTTGAAACACTCAGTCCTATTCAGATGATGAAGATGAAGCTTGCATCAATGGAAAAGATAAAGGCAAGGAAAGAAATATTAAAAAAACACATCAAAGATAGTGAACTTTTGAGTCTTGCATCTGATGTGTCAGAAAAGATTATGCCTACACATGTGACAGATCAAAATGATACTCCATCTGGCCAGCTAAAGGGTCTAATCAATGTTGTAAGTACACACTTTGAATCTTTAGAAAAATCTATTATGATCAAAGTAAGAGATGAATTTGATGATAAGAGATACAATCAGTTGTGTGATTTGATTGCAATGATAGAATATCTTTAGGAGTTGGAATGAAAAACATCAAATATTCTTTATCAGACGGAGGAAGGGTGTATAAAGCATTCATATCCTATCCCAAATGTGTTGATGACATAGAGAAGATGATCAAAGACAGTGAGAAAAATTTATCTGAATTGTCTACATCATTTGATCCCTTGACAATTTTATGAGTATCAAGTCATGAAGGAGAAGTAATTTCTTTGATTGATAATATAAAAAGTATGATCATAGAAAAGGAAGAGTTATTGGCAAAATCTGTGAGATAAGAAGCTTAATTGCTCCTAAGATGAACACTTTATTCAGTGGTTTGAAGAAGGCAAAAGTAATATATGATTCACCAAATGCATTGGATCTACAATCGACAAAGAAGTTTGCCTACGCATTGTCTGGACAGATACAAATTGTTGAGAGTCTGAAGAAGAGTTGGGATAAGGATTTCATTTCCTTAAAGAACACTTTTTCTAATGTCTTCAAGCTTGTGTAAGTATGAAACAGTTACATGTATATATATGCGACATATATAGGAATTCTGGGTAGAAATGCTTGGTTGTGGACCCCTACCTTTTTCATTGATGTCAAAGGGGGAGAAATATGAAATCAAAAATGGATATTCAGCTCAGGGAAACATATGAGTTTTAGATTTTTGAGCAGTTTGTATTTTTGGCATTTTTGACACTGTCATTTTAAACTAAGTGTTGCTATCAAAACCAAAGGGGGAGATAGTTGGCAAGAGAAACTTCTCTTAGTGGTTTAGATATTGTCCTTGATGACAACAAAATGCATTGCACAGGTTCGCTATAATTTTTTTGATCATACCAAAAGATTGAAGGCATATTTGGCTAAGTATAACAAAAACAGGGCAGTTGACAGTTGACAGTTTACAGGAAAAGATTTGGCATAGATACCCATTATAGAATTTTGAGGTGCGAACCCAAGGGAAGCATAATGAAGGTATACTCTACTATATCCCAGATTTGCAACACTTGATGTTATCATTTGATCGAGTTATGAGGTTTTGTGTATCGAATTTTGGGTTAACAGTGAAGAACAGTGATAAGGTATACTAGATCCCTATGTGATCCTATCAGATCAATTTGATAATTTGTTTTTGAGTTCGAGGTTGATGAGACGACATGGGAGAATGATTTTATGTGATTATTCTAGGTCCATATTATATTTTTCATATTGATTTGGTTGACTTACTACATGTTACAATATTTTTATAAATGTTCTTAAGGACAGCCCATTGATGATTTAATTCTTAGTTGTGGATATATAAGATTGATACATTTGGTTGTTTTGGTGCACATTGTGTATTCTATATATGTGAAGGGTATGTGATCAAAGGTTCAATTTAGAGGAAAGAAGAGATTGGACATGAACTGTATTGATTTGGTGTATTGTACCTAAATGGAACTATTTTGGCATATGTAGATGTTGCAATCCAGTTCATTATTTGTGGATTGTTGTCCATGATATTTTTAATGCAGTAAGCCTTCCCTTTTGTACTTGAGCAGTAAGCTCTAGGAAATGAGCCTAAATGCATGTGCATTATGTGTGTGTGATATTTGTACCTGTTAAGAGAGACACAACACTTCAATAAATCATTGCATTAGTGAAAACAAGGGATTAGCAAGCATAGCAATCACCAAAATTGATCTATTAGTTCCTATCTAGGAGGAGTATGAAAAATGACATAATAGCCCTCAGATTATGCATATTCCAGTGACATATACAACCTAAGAATGGAAGATTCAA
Organism: Thuja plicata; assembly: GCA_018584345.1. Taxonomy (NCBI): domain Eukaryota; kingdom Viridiplantae; phylum Streptophyta; class Pinopsida; order Cupressales; family Cupressaceae; genus Thuja; species Thuja plicata. Next base: position 940,321 of record MU226832.1, on the reverse strand, counting down.
ATAAAAACTAATCTAAATGATTAAGAAACATGCATTCTATCTCTAGAAATGAATATTATAGCAATACAAGAAAGAAAGAAGCTAAAGTTCAATATGAAAGTCCTAAAATATGAGCAAGCATGAGTTTGCTCGTTCAATCCTCCAAATGTGGGCAGCATAAGAATGCTTTCAACTCTTCAAAATTAGGGGCATTACAATAATATATTTAAAAAATTAAGGGCCATTTGAGCTCAAAATCCATCCTATTTATAGAAGAAATGGACGAAGGGGAGAAGACTCTAGAAGGGATGCCATTAATGAGGGTGTAAGAATCATTAATGAGGAGTCTGGAAGAGAATGTGTAAGAGTCATTAATGATTCATTTATGAAAGCATTAATGAGGTATGGGTGAGGGTTTAAGAAGCATGGGTGAGGGTTTAAGGTCAAGCTTGATAACTTTGACTTTAGGGGGAGGGTTGAATTCCTAATCACATATTTAGGAATGTGACAAGCTTAAGGGTATCTTAGGATTAGGTTTAAGGCTTAAGATAGGTGATTAAGGAGATAGAGAAGGGAGGAGGGAGAATGAGTGGAGGGGGATCAGCTAATTAGGGTTAATTAGCTAATTAAGAAGAATTAGCATGTGAGAAGGGGTTGGGATGAGTTTGAACTCATGGTTTGGCATTTTGAGATTGGTTAGGTTAGAGGGAATATTAGTGAAATGAATTGTTGTAATAACATATTCACTCAATAATAAGGATTTAATTAATCATTCAAGCTTTTGATTACTTTGTAATAACTAATTAGGACTATACCTAAATTGAATTAATTAGGCTAGGGGATTGATTTTGCAAGTGATGAGATATGATTAGGATTTCATTAATTATTTTTAAATTAATTACCTTGGCCAGGTTATTGATTTGAATTGATTGAATTGAATTGATTTGATTGGATTGGATAAAGTGATTAATGTAAATTAGTGATTAGATCACTTAGGAGATTAAATCTGATTCGAATGAATTATACCAGCTGATTGAAGAGTTGTTTGAGCATAATTGGGGGTATGATCACACTTAGGGAACATAGGGTCTATGGTCAGAAAATACCAAATCTAGGTGGTTACATTTTCCCCTCTTTGAATTGATGTGCGAGCAGCGCATTGATTCAAAGAAATTTTTTGATGTTGACTTCAGAAAGATTGAGAATTTCGCTCATGATCGAACGAAATGCCTGATGAGATCAATCTTGCACTTGATCAAACTAAACTGATAGTATTGATTTTGAACTTGGTTTTCATCCAAAGATCAATAAAAGATCTTAAAGATACCAATTCTGAACTTGGTTGTCGTCCAAAGATTGATAATACTGATTCCAAACTTGGTTGTCATCCAAAAGTTAGTATGAAGCTGCCAGGAGCTTAGTAAGAATCTTTAAAATGAGGAAACACAAGATATATAGCTTATGAGAACCAAAGCTTTCTATCCAACAGTCCTGACTTAGTCAAGAAAACTGTCATGCCCCTAGTTTGTTTGATAACGAAGTCATTTTTAATGTTGTTTCGAGCAAAAATTTGATTGATAATAGTGCGATCATGCCCCCCTCAGGAACGAAATCGAAGGAAATAATAAAATCCCTCTATTGAAATGATGTATCACTTGCAGTGATCGGGTAGGGGAATGAAAGAATAGATTAGAAGAAGTGAAGAAATGAAGGTGTGTTTTCAGAAAACACATAGGTACCAAGTTAATTACGTTTAATATTTGAGTTTGGTTTCATTCCCGATTGATCAAATATTTCAGGAAGCATGGGTATGTAAATATCTTGGATTTCAGATGAATTAAAAATAGAAAGGAGTTTGAGCTCAAATCCTTATGTTGTTCTTTCAAAATGAATCATGCAATCTCTAAATGCAACTATATGCAGACTCTTAGGACCGTCACTGATTTGCAGATATTGTAACATTTTTATCATCATTAGATGTTGTTCGAAACTGATATCACCTTATAGTACAACAATCACTAATACCCGCTGATATTATGAAAGTATGAATACTATGTTTATTTGGATGTAAAGTCAGAAATAGACTTAGGCATCAAGACATAGAAACTAGGACAACAAGTTAGCCACTTTCCTTTTATTATATCAGAATCTGTGTAAGGCAAGATATTGGACCCGCAATGACCTTGAAAATTCATATCCTTGGGTACATTATGCTTCGTATACCTTAGTGAGAATCTAAGTTTAGAAAATAGACAAGAAAATTGTTTCAACCTCACCGTAGTTTACACATAACAAAGATCGAGATATATGCGGCTATCCACTCATGTTGGCAGCTCTTACTATAAACATCCAAGTTAGGTGAAATGTATAGGATCATTTGGAACAATGCCCATATGCAGAAAACCAAGAAAACATTATGCCCCTTGTCCTTGTGACTCTTTGTCTTTGCACAGACGTCATGGATTAACTCGGAAGACATAACAACTATCAATTGTGAATCAATCAAAGAAAACTCATAACTGATTAGATGTGCCTGGGTTAAAACATCATGGGTACATAAAAGAGTTATAATCAAACTGTGTTTAGGTAGTATTGAGAAATACTATTGATTCACTTTTCAAGCATAGTATAGATTCAACAATCAAAAAGTTGGAATTCAAGAAAATATGTGTTCCATGTTTGGGTAGGACTCTCTTCCTATTTGTTAACTAATGTAGGTTCTAGGAACATCAGTCATGGTAGTGCAATGTTTGTGCCAGCCTTGTTTCGTGAAAAAGGATAGTTGAGTGCAAATATCGAGGAGCAATTGTGTTACAAGACAAACCATCCTATGATGATCTAGCAGACGCAACCTAACATGCTAGAAAATATTCCCCTAGTGCGAAATGACTTGTTCCCTAAGACAGAAATGCAAACAAATCCCAAGCAAGGATAAGATTTTTGTAAGGAAACAAAGTCAAGTTTTAGCATAGGTGTAATCGTGAAGGCTTTGTATCAGTAATGTATTGATAGATAGAGTAGAGAATACAAGTGACGCATGTTTTCCAGTGTGTAGAAGATTTGTAAAATATTACCAATTCTCAGGCATGATCTCATTTGTGTGCCCCTAATGTCTAGAAAGATGTAGGGTGTTACAGATGGATTGATAGATCAGAAGTGGATCGGCAAAAGTGAATGAAGTGGGTGAATGTCACATTCAAGAACAGTCTTCTCAAGATTACCCAAGCTAGGGAAAAATAATATAGAAATGTAGGCTCATACAATGGTGCTAAATGCCAGATAGGATAATGACCTGATGTCATGAAAAGTATATAGGATATCATGTATTCCCAAAAGAGTGGACATGTCAAGAGAGTTCTTTTAGAAATTTTTTTTCATTTTATTTTGTTCTTCCTTTTAATCAAGACCAAGGGGTCAACTAATAGGACAACATCATCAAGATAAGGCATGGTGTAGTGAGTTTTGGCTTGGAATAAGAAAGATCACAATAATGTGCAATAGATAAGAGCAAGTAAGGAAGATTATAGATGTCAACATGCAATTTCTTCATGGATAGGCTCAACCTTGTCAAAATCACCGAATGAGTAAGGAAGATTATAGATGTCAACATGCAATTTCTTCATGGATAGGCTCAACCTTGTCAAAATCACCGAACCGAAAATGGATGGAAGATGTGATGGAATGAACTTTCCCCCAAGTGAAGAGTGCAAGTAGGAGGAATTACACGTAACGCCTAGTTGCTAGGTTTTCATCACGGTACCTATCCAAGGTGCCACAAGAAGTGGCTTTCACCATAGGATGAATCTTTTTCTCTTTACTTTTGCTACCAAGGCGCATGTTTACCAGGTTTTCACCGAGGCACTTTTTTCTTTTTCTTTTTTTTTTCTTTTTTTCAATTTTAAGGAGGAACTTATGCATCATTCTCTTTGGATAGTGCTCCTTTGAAGGATATGCTATGATAGGCCAAGAACAATGAAAGTATGCTCAAATCTGTTGATAGGGTGATTAAAAAGGTATGAAATGGAGAATAAGGAAGATGGAAGCCAAGATTTTATGCAATGGACTGGATGAGAGGAAAAGAAGGAATGTAAGGACCCAATATGGAAGGATAGTAGGTGACAAGATCAACATCAACACACTCTTTGAAAGGTAGTGTACGGATCGAGTTTTTGATGTATGAATGGATAGGGATCTTGGTACATAAGGACCCAAGATGGAGGAAGTATTCAAGGCAATGGATTTTGGGACATGAGGACCCAAAATAGAGTTAGAAGATGGACAATGTGTGAAACAAGATGAAGTGGAAGCCTTTGGAAGCTTGGATGCCAATTCTGATTTTTCCTTTTTGTTCAAGCCTTTTAAGAGAGACTTGGGAATCCACATAACTTTTGATTTTCCTTTTCTTTTGGATGACTTAGAATGTAATTCGTCCATGATGGATTTAGGAACCCATATTTTCTTTGATATTATTCTTTTCTCAGTGTTGGAACGTACTTCTGCCATGATGGATTTAGGAACCATATTTTGTTTGATATTATGTTCTTCTTCGTGGACCTTTGTGGTCTCTTGAATGTCTCATTTTTCTTTGTGTTCACATGTCGATTAAATTGGACATAGTGACCTTCATATGTAAGTGGATTCTTGAACTTCTGATTCCTTTTTCTGACATCCAAATTGCTTCCAAACGACTTGGGATGGGTGGATGAATAAGACCGATATGGATGGTTCATATGGATGTGTTGATATGGAGGTTTCAAAGATGCATGTTTATGTTGATCTTCATAGGAGATAGGGTAAGTGGATGAAAACCTAGGAGTGGAAGATGGAGGGATATATGGGCCCAATATAGATGGAAGATTTGAAGCTTTCTTCTTTTGAACATATGGACCAAGGATAGATTTGGAAGATGGAGAAGGCTGATTCTTGCATGCAAATGGAGGATTATAAGGTGTGAAATGAGTATCAACATCTTTAGGTTGAGCTTCCTGAACAAGGATCTTTTGTTTCAAATTCATCTTTATACCCATAGGCTCATGTGTAACTTTGATAGGATCCATTTTAACTGGAACCTTTGATGTTTGAGGTAACTTATTGTCATGTAAGGGATTTGGAGGAATACTAGTTTCTTGAGGTGGATATGGAGGTTTATGCAAAGGATATGATGGGATATGTTGATCTTGACAAGGGTCTTTGTATAATGCAGGAAGAGTACCTTGCTCTTGATTTTCAATAAGATTTTTAGAAGTATTAAGATCTTGCTTTGGAGATGGAGGGCTATGTAGCTCTTGAGATGGAGGAATATCTTTTTGAAGGAAATGAAAAGATACTAGGTGATCATCTTTAGATTGTAGGGATATGAGATCTTCATCAAATGTTGGAGGGGATAGGATAATGTCTTGATCTTGATCATTAGTAAGACTTGTTTATTTATTCTTTTTATTATCCTCTTGACATGGATCCAGTCCAAAGGAAAAGATAGGAGTTTTCATCCTCATGAGGGTTTCTTGAAGGATTGTTGGGGAATTATCCAAAATAGGCCTTGAAATATATAAAAGCTTAGGGTCTTTGATCTTAGGAGCATGGAATGTACTTGCTGAAAGATATAGATTAGCTTGGATTTCTTTTAAAGGAATCCCTTGAGGGTAGACATAGTTATCATGAAAATAATTAGGATCTTTGTGGGATGGAGGATATTTGGATATCCTTGAAGCTTTTTCAGATGTAGGAATAACGGAAGAAGTAGAAGTAGCATGTAGCTCATTTATAGACATAGGTTCATGATTTTGATCATGCTTGGGATTGGTATCTTTATTTGATAATTCATTAGAATCATCAACTTTGATTATGGCATCATCAATTAGATCTTGGATTTTATGTTTTAACTCCATGCAATGTGAAGTTTTATGCTCATTATTTTGATGATAGGCACAGTAGATATTCACAAATGACATTCCACATGAGGTGGTTTGAGGCAATGTGATGAGATTATTTTCAAGAAGCTCTGCCAGCATTGTTGAATAAGATCATCTCAAAGGAGTAAATGCTCTATCCCTTGGACACGTAGATCCACTTGAACTCTCCAAGAGAAGTTGGATTCAAGATTATGAGGATGTTGATCAAAGATAGGATTAACATGATCCTGTGAAATAATCTCTTGATGAAAGATAAGATTACCATGAGTAGGTTTCTCCTTTGAAGAATGTGAAGACATGTGTGCATCATTGTCATAGAAAAGAGGATATATTGATCTTAGTGAAGACCTACTTGATGAGGTATCCTTTTCTTTCTTTAAGTCTTGAATTTCAGATTTCAAAGCTTGCATTTTCTTAGATAGGGTCTTAATGAGAATTTCTTCTTCCTTGTTGTTAAGACCATAGGGTCTATCCCATGTGTTTTCAGCCATCATAAGATTGTCTTGATCAAAGTCTCGGAATGGTGCCAAAAGGATTTCCAAATTGTCCCCAAATGTGTGAGTTTGGGTTAGATGTTTCAAAGTGATTGATTCTAGCATCGGAGGATTAGAATTCCTTGATAGTGAACTCGGAACCAATGAGAGTCGATTGTTTGAAGTAAGTGACTCTAGCATCAGAGGGTGTTAGAGTGCCCTAATAGTGATCTGGGAATCAAGTTTGTTTTGTTGATTGTAAGCACCACACGATTTGGGACCAATTGTGAAGATCCAAAAGGACATGCAAGGTAGACTTATAAGCACGCTGTGAAACAGCGACAGATGGACCAGTAAAAGAAACAGGACCAGACTGAAGAGCCAAAACGGTATCCAAAAGTACTAAATTCTTCTGAGAAAAAAGTATGTAAGTGCACTCTTTCCTAGATGCGACACTTTGAATGCGAGGTTTTGCTTAACTAGATGCGAGCTTTGATATCTCGAATGCAACCTTTCTTCCTAGATACGATGCAATACTATCTTGAAGTTTGTACAAATTTGTCTGATAATAGGGTGTGTTTGCATCTTTCAGAGAGTGAAAAATACATGTAGACCAAGGATTAAATTTTGTTGCTTGTTTGAAGGTCTTATCTTTTTAATGATTTTCAGTCACATCAAGCATTGTTGCATTGTTAAAGGGTGAACAAAACACATCCTTATGCCCTATTTTCTAAGTAGAGGATGAAAATCCTTGCTTGTTGACTTAGGTACACACTCAAATGCTAATCATAATATGGTCATCACCAAGCATGCAATGGCTCCAGTCATGATGCCATATTAGCCGACTCCAAATGCAAGTGAGGGCACGATATGACGAGTGTCTTGGGGCAATTACTTTTTGCCTTGCACAAGGATTATCACCCTTTCATGGATGAATCCGGTAGTTTGTCTATAAATTTTATTGTTTATGATAGGGCAATCCATTCGAAACCGTCTCCCATAGAATTGCATAAGGCAGAATTGAGGCGTATAGCCCTATGAGTACTCAAATATGTGTAGTCTTGCAAGCAAGATTCAAGCGGCTCCACTCTACACATACCCAAGCATGTTCAAGGAATGATGTCAAAATTTTGAGAAAAAAACTGACTCCGTCTTCCGAGGCTTTGGCCTACGAGGAATAAATTATTTATAGTGAGTTGGAAGGGTTGGCGTAAAACCTATCCTCACTTGAGTTGTTCTCGGGAGATTTTTTTCTCAACCGGTAGGCCCTCTACTGTTAAATAAGCATACAAAGGATTGGCGAGCTTAGGATTTCAAGATTTCTGATTCTTCGAAAGAAGAAGAGCATACTCTCCTAGTCCATGTCATTTTCTCCCAAAACATGCAAATCAATGTTCATTCCTTCAAGCTATGTTGAGCTTGATTTAGATATTCCTAAGTTAATGAAAACAGAAGTACTTGAAAACAAAGTTGGATTGTTTAGTTGACCACAGTTCTTAGTGCTTTGCTTGTTCAATTACTGATCCAAATTGAATTAAATGATTGAACTTGTTCACTGAGCCACAAAATTTTAATGCTTTGATTGTTCAGTTACTATCCAAAATGAAATTAAACTGTGTGTTTGTTTGTCTTATTTAGTTGCTCCAAATTCCTTCCAAATCATAAATTGACTTGTGAGTTTCTGATTTTCCTTAAAAAGGAAAAGAGTATATTCCTCTGGTCAATTTAGTATAAGAATGGAAAATGTCTTTAGTTTTGAAGGCGTAAAAAAAGAATAGAAGTCAAGATGAGGGAGCGGTAATCTGTAAAACCACAAGTCAGTATCCCTTTTTCACTCTCTTAGTTTTGACAGCAATCTGCAAAACACAAGTTAGGTTGCTAAAAATAGGATCACAATCACAAAAACAACCACGTTAGTAAGTTAGAAATCAAATTTGTCAATGACAAAACTCTGTATTTTTTCTCTCTAGACGCCAAATGATAATTCAGAGACCCAAAATGATAAACATCGAAAATGATTAAAGTTTGACCCCAAACGATAAGTCTTTTACGCGAAATGATAACACGTACCAAAAATAAAAAATAAGCTACCAAAAATGATTTGAAGGCCAAATTTTACCTTCTAGAAATGCAGCGGCAGACGATATTAAAACTCCTGGAAATGATACAAGATATACCGCAGACAATAACTTGCTCTTGAAAATGATAAAATATTGACTGGAAACGATAAGTTACTCCTGAAAATGATAAACTGCCTGCGAATTTGGAAAATGTCAAGGGCAGAGAGAAAAATTTTGTGAAATTTTGAGCAATCTTGCCCCACAGTGGGCGCCAGAGTTGTGTGTGTGATTTTTGTACCTGTTAAGAGAGACACAACACTTCAATAGATCATTGCATTAGTGAAAACAAGGGATTAGCAAGCATAGCAATCACCAAAATCGATCTATTGCTTCATATCTAGGAGTATGAAAAATGACATAATAGCCCTCAGATTATGCATATTCTAGTGACATATCCAACCTAAGAATTAAAGATTCAAATAAAAACTAATCTAAATGATTAAGAAACATGCATTCTAGCTCTAGAAATGAATATTATAGCAATAGAAGCAAGAAAGAAGCTAAAATGCAATATGAAAGTCCTAAAAGATGAGCAAGCATGAGTTTTCTCATTCAATCCTCCAAATGTGGGCAGCATAAGAATGCTTTCAACTCTTCAAAATTAGGAGCATTACAACAATATATTTCAAAAATCAAGGGCCATTTGAGCTCAAAATCCATCCTATTTATAGAAGAAATGGAGGAAGGGGAGAAGACTCTAGAAGGGATGCCATTAATGAGGGTGTAAGACTCATTAATGAGGAGTGTGGAAGAGAATGTGTAAGAGCAATTAATTCTTCATTTATGAAAGCATTAATGAGATATGGGTGAGGGTTTAAGGTCAAGCTTCATAACTTTGACTTTAGGGGGAGGGTTGAATTCCTAATCACAGATTTAGGAATGTGACAAGCTTAAGGGTATCTTAGGATTAGGTTTAAGGCTTAAGATAGGTGATTAAGGAGATAGAGATGGGAGGAGAGAGAATGAGTGGAGGCAGGATTAGCTAATTAGGATTAATTAGCTAATTAAGAATAATTAGCATGTGAGAAGGGGTTGGGGTGAGTTTGAACTCATGGTTTGACATTTTGAGATTGGTTAGGTTAGAGGTAATATTAATGAAATGAATTGTTGTAATAACATATTCACTCAATAATAGGGATTTAATTAATCATTCAAGCTTTTGATTGCTTTGTAATAACTAATTAGGACTATAGCTAAATTGAATCAATTAGGCTAGGGGATTGATTTTGCAAGTGATGAGATATGATTAGGATTTCATTAATTCTTTTTAAATTAATTACCTTAGCCAGGTTATTGATTTGAATTGATTGAATTGAATTGATTTGATTGGATTGGCTAAAGTGATTAATGTAAATTAGTGATTAGATCACTTAGGAGATTAAATCTGATTTGAATGAATTATGTCACCCAATTAAAGAGTTGTATGGGCATAATTGGGGGTATGATCACACTTAGGGAAAATAGGGTATATGGTCAGAGCACACCAAATCTAGGTGGTTACACATTCCACCTTTTGTACTTAAACATTTAACAAGGATACTACTTCTGCAAAGTATTTTATTTGTGGCTTCCATCCCCACCATGGTTTTTTCCTAACCGGATTTCCATGATAAAAATCATGGTGTTATGATGTTGCAGGTGTTCATTTTATGTTATTGCACTTTACTTTTCATTGCTTGTGGCTTATGGTTTAAGAATCAAATTTAATAAGGCAAAAAAATGCAAAACATTGATTCAACCCCCTCACCCCTCTTAGTGTTCCTTAATACCAACAAAGTGGGTAACTTAGTTGTGAGAAGAGAAAAGGGTAACAAAAGATGAAATCAATCACATTTTCATTGGCCCCTTATCCATAGTGAACCAATGAATGTCATTTAGCAACCAATGTTTTTTTTTTTTATAAAGTGAAAATAGGCTTTGAAGGGGCCCCGAACCCCTATACAAAAAGGTCGCTAAAAATATTCAAAGACAACCCACAACAAGGAATGGATCAAGATCAAAGCAAGGGTTTCAACATCAAGCTACCTCAACCTGGAACGAACAATGCAGGAGAAGAACTATATACAAACTCAAGCTAGAGAAAGGATCCAAAATCCCAATCATAACCTATAATCATCCAACATTAAGATTTACCTTTTTCCCCTTCTTATGGGACTGAAGGATCATATCAAAGGGGTACAAAGACCTCTTAGGGTGTTTACCTTTTACTATGATCCATCCTTCTTCCACCTTTGCAGCCACTCCCTGTCATGCCACAAAATCCATCACCGAAATCCTGACTCTCATGGGGGGCAGCACCCTGCACTGGCGTTGCCAACTGAGAGCCAAGGCCAGCCATAGCCCCAGAGATAACCATTGTCAAAGGGAAAGCACCAACAAACTTACCATCAATAACCCTATCACTATCCATTACAGAGGCAACAGGAGAAAGACCAACAAAAATCACAATTAGGCCAACATCAGTTGAAGGGACAATGCCAACAGACACACCAACAGGAACGTTATCACAATCTAAAACTGAAACAACGGGAACAAAACCATTAGATCCAGCATAACCCACATCAGTAATGTACGACACGTTGATAGGAATATCTTGCTCAACCACTTGGGAGAAACTCTTCTAGGAAGAGTTCTTGAATACCGTATAATGTTGAGAAGAAGCACCCTTCCACCATGAAGAGGGATTCTTTGATTTCACTTTCTCTTGATCATATTTAGCCGCAACATGCCCTATTTTGAAGCACCTTCTACGCCTGAAGGGAATCTGTTCATAGTCCAAACATTGGATCTAGCTACCCTTAGGAGACATAATTTTAATCTATGTAGGCATCCCCTTAGATGCATTAATATCCACCAAAAGTGGTGAAGCAATTTTCTAATCAGTTGATTGAAACATGAAATTGAATGGTATGGAAGATAGAAAAACCAATTGAAAGGAGTATCCTTAACATAATAGGGAACCAATTTGTTAGGATTAGGTAATACTGAGAGGGGGTGAATCAGTATTACAACACTTATTAAAACTTTTCAACCAATTAAACATTAACCATATGCTTGTAGAAATGAAAAGAACATAAGAAAATAACATAGTACTCATAACACCATAATTTGTTGTCGAGGAAACCCTGGCCAAGGGAAAACCCCGGTGGGGATGGTAACCACAAGCATGCACTAAAGTATAGTGTCCATGTTAGGAGACCTAGCCCTGTTAGGAGTTCAAAATTACATAGTACATTTCCTTCTTAAAGGAATAACAACCCTATTAAAGGTATACAACACCCTGTTAAGGGCCAACTGAGCATACAACTCTTACAATGTAATTTTGTTACAAAATGTTCTCAATAATGAACTAAACAAGAATCTCTAATGCTTAGATAGTTCCAGTTCATAGATCATCAATGATCTATGTCATCCTCTGCTCTGCCATTCGTATCTCCTCAAAAACATATCATCGATCTATCATTCATGCTTTTCTCAACAAAAAGATCTTACATATATACATTTTTTCTTTACCAAGTCGGCTCTCAATACAAATATTACATAGTCGGCTCTCAATACAAAATACATTTAATAAACCAAATATCAAATGCATAGTCAGCACTCTTACATAATCAAATTATAGGTTATAAACAATCATAATCCAACTCTGATTTCCAGGACTCCACGTCATACTCTCTGAATCATCGCTTCTGTCCAGCTGCTCTGTATCATTGTTTTGTTGTTGTCTGTCTGTCTTCAAATCTCTCTAACTTGTTGTAAACATTACCAAAACAAAATCGATCTTAGGTGAAGGTCACATATACCCCATACTATCTTCCTCTAACATCGCTTGCCATAACTCATCGATCTCAATCTTAGATACCCAAAATACCTTTGTATCTCTTCTTTTGTACTTAGTCAATTTTAGAGTCACCAAAACTTAACTTTATAGGAATCGGTCTATAACCTAGATGTGTTGTCATAAATGACAACCAAAAGTGAATCATATCACACAAAATTGATCACTTCCCAACAATCTCTCTCTTTGGCATTGATGGCAACACTTAACATATCTCAATCTTAGATACCCAAAATACCTTTGTATCTCTTCTTTTGTACTTAGTCAATTTTAGAGTCACCAAAACTTAACTTTATAGGAATCGATCTGTAACCCAGATGTGTTGTCATAAATGACAACCAAAAGTGAATCATATCACACAAAATTGATCACTTCCCAACAATCTCTCCCTTTGGCATTGATGGCAACACTTAACAAAAAAATGACTAAGTGTTCCAACAAAACAAAACTGTCTCTCCTTATTTCTCTATTTTTATTCTCTTCTTCCCTTATACATTATCTTCTCCTTCTCCTTATTCATTTTTCTCTTTTCTCTTCTCCCATTCATTTTTCTTCTCTTCTCCCCCTTTGACAACAATGACAAAGGTGCATTCAAAGTAATAAAATTAGTGTTTGCTCACCAGTTTCAGAATATCTTGAAAGGAATCTTCCAAGATCTTCACTTCTGTACTCCATGACTTAACCAATAGTTGACTAATATGAATTAGTCCATTCATTGCAAACGATGTTGTCTCTGCATCTTTCAACTCTGTAGGCATAGAGTTATTCAATGAATTTGTAGTCTTCTCCATGTCTGATAAGTGTGCTTCAATTATAGATAGTTGAGTGATTAAACTCTTCAGCAAGTTGAATCTGGTTAGTACTCTCCCTTTCTCAATATCCAACACATCTAGTTTTTCCAAAATTCTTGTTACTTCTTTATCCAATTCCATTGTAGTTTGTGAAGAGGTCTCACAACTGTCCATCATAATGTTCAAGGTTGCCCTGTCCTTGGCAATAATGTCTTCAATGTTTTGAACATGCCTGATAGGATTCATGCAGTAACTAAATAGTTTCCTTCCATGTGCAATGCAACTCTTAGTGTTTGCAGTAGTAGTTTTCAAAAAGATCAAGTCCCATGAGATAGACTTGAAAACTTTGGATAGCTTCTTCTCTGAGTAGTTCTTTTCTACCTTCTCTTCTGCAATCTTTATCAAGTTCTCATAATAACCATCAAATTCATCAAGTGTTATTTTCAATTTTTTAATATCATCTTTGTGCTGGAAAAAATAGGTACTGGAAGTAATTTGTTCACAGTATCAATTGCTCTGGTTATTACCTTAACCTTTTTGTCATCTTTTTGCTCTAATCTCTCCTTGGCTTTAGTGAGTGCAGTAAAAGCCAATTTTACTAGCTCATCCTCATCCATGCAATCAACATCAACATCGGTTGGATTGTCTTTCCTTGCCAACAATGACATAGAAGATGTATTTACCTCAGTTTTGGTTTCATCTTTTTCATCATGTTCTTTTTGTCCTTCATCATGTACTGCTTCTCTTTGTTCTTCCTCTTTGCATTCTTCATCCTTCTGTTCTTCATTTTCAGTCACAGCATTGTCAAAGTTTCCTTCAAATGGGTCATTCTCATCATTAGAGGTGTCAAGTGATATACGTACACCAGAAACATAGAAATCTGGTTGTGTATCAACTTTGCTCTTCTCAGCACTTGCCTTAGCTGGTTTTGAACTCTCTCCCATTCCTAAGGGTGTAGGCAAAGTATTTTTAGGAAGTGGAGTCTTCTCAGGAGTAGTGTTCATTAATATTTTCTCCAGTGCTTTCTGAGTCTCCTCAGTGATTTCATCATATTTTCTTGCCATAATTTTCAGTAGTCTAATCTTAGTTCTCAATAAAGGTTTCAATTCTTTAAATATTTTGTCCCTTTCTTGTAGAGATATCACAGATAGCATGTTATCAATTTCCTGATTTCTAATGGTTTCATCCTCAATTTGTGTTAGTTGTTTCCTAGTCTCCAATCTCCCATATAATTCTTTAGGTATATTGCCCTCAATTTCCAATAGAGTCTTCTTGAAAACAAGTAAATGATTAACTACAACATCTTCAATCTTGAGTTTATCAGTCTCCTCATACCTATCATAGTATTTGTTAATATAAAGTAGCTTACCCTGCTCTATAGCTCTCTTCTCAATCATCTTCAAGTCAGGCTTCCATATGTGTTTCTCACTTTCAATTTTCTTCTCTTCTCTCACAATGTTTGGTTCCTTAGGTAGTGTGTGTCTGCTAGATCTAGTGCTTACTCTAGGAGTAATCTTTTCATCTTGCGATGTTTGTTGTGGTGGAGAGGAGGTGTCTACATTAATGTCTGTAGTACGTGTAACAGTTGTCATCACAACTTTAGGATGTGGAAGGGCTAAAGTACTAGCACTTTCCAATCTAGAAGATCGTTCTGCCATTTTCTTTTTTACTTTCCTCAAGTCTTTCTCTGTCAGTCTTGTGTGATGAAAATGTGTCACACTTCTATGAGTCATTCCATTCAAGGTTGCTCAAGAATGAGGCCTCAAATATCGACTCATAGCTTCCTAGTCATGGAGTGCAAAGGTTTGTAATGGAGGCCCTCAGATTTATCTAGTTGTGCCCATGCAAGTACACCATAAAATGAGAGATTCGATGCATGAAAAATGATAACTATTCTATATGATTGCAATGCATAAAAGGAAATTAATCTAAATGATAACAATGCATGATTATTCTATGAAAAGAAATACAAATGCAAGATTAATTTATGAAAGGAAACATGAATCTAATCTCCATGAATAGCCATGGATGCAAGAAGAAGACAAGAAGAGAGAAGTTGCAATATCCAAGCTAAAGTGCTCAAATTCTCCTCTAAAATTGCTCTCCAAACCTACAGCATAACAATACCTAAAAATTATATATATTAGAATGAGAAGAAGATGGCTCGTTATAAAGAAAAGTGAATAGTTGAGATTAAAAGGCAAAAATCAAAGGCTATGATTAAGAGGCAAAAATCCCACCACTTAGGAAGATGTGAAGAAAAAAGAATTTTTATTTAATTTTATTTAATTTATTTCCTTTTTCATCAAATAAAGTGCTTTAAGTGGGGATTTTTATTTATTTAATTAAAAGATGGGTTTTCTTTTAATTAAATAAATTAGAAGAATTTTATTTAATTAAATGGGAGGAATTTAATTTAATTAAATAAGATGAATTTTATTTAATTAAAAGGGAGAAATTTAATTTAATTAAATAAGATTAATTTTATTTAATTAAAAGAGAGAAATTTAATTTAATTAAATGAGATGAATTTTATTTAATTAAAAGGGAGATTAAATCTTTTAAATAAATAAAAATGATCAAACCTTATGAAATATTGAAATAATTGAATTAATTACAATTTGATCAAGGAAATTGATTTGAATTAAAAATGTTGCAAAACATTGATTCAAGAAATTAATAAATTGATAAAATGATAAATAGGGCCTATAGTCTAGGCGACCATTTTAGGGTGCATACATTTGCCCCTCTTTGACTAATGTGTGATCATTCTGGGAACACATGTAGTCAAAGAATGCAGTTGAAGTGTGAGATCGATTTGGGATAACAAAACAATGCAGACATCAACACCGTTGTAAATAAGTAATTGACATCAGAACAAAGATAAGCTAATAAAAAAAAGACAAGGTCAACACCATTGTAAATAAGTAATTGACATGTCCGAGATAAGAATCTCAAGTAAGGTTGCCCCAAGAGAAGCAAATGATAGGATTGATAAAGCTGAATCAAGGATTGAATTTTGATAGGTACTGCCCCCTCGTGATCGAAATTGAAATGAGATAGAGGAGAAACAATAAAATCAAAAAACTTGATCAAATCGAACTAAAGATAAGGTTCTTGATGTAATATGAAAGACATAACGATCACAGAACCAAGGTAGATCATCAAGCATGAAAGATTATGCCCCAAGGTTGAATTAGAAGAAAAGAAGTGGGGGGAAAGTGAATGGAAGATAGAAGTTTGGAAGAGGTGGAAAGAAATGGAGAGAAGAAAGAGAATTTGCTTTAAGAAAGAGAATGTCCCAAAACCAATCAACTGTTTAAGATAGAAAATTTCAATTGAGATCACGAAAGAAGATAAGGAAATGAAGATGAGAACGTGATCACAGTTGATTAAAAGTCCACAAGAAAGATGAAGGAAAACCCTCTCAAACTCATAATGCAGCCTAAAATGCAAACTAACATGAGGTCTAACAATGCAAGCTACATGAAAATGCAAAGGTGTACTTGCAATAGAGCAACTATAACATAGGACTTTGTGTTCATCATTCATTAGAGAATGTTAAGGAACTTATTTTCATCATTGGGCCATTATTAACGGACATTGGAAAATCACACAATCATCACTAGTCACAAGTGAGCCTATGAAGATATGAATGTGATTTATATCGGATTGGAATGTGGAAAGATTCTAACATAAGCATCAAAGACATAAAGGTCAAGATGACTGTGATGTTAGCTTACCCAATTTAATATAGAAAAAACACGCTCGCATCAAGGCATAGAGGCCAAGATGACTAGCAGAACGGTTGTGCAAAAACAGTGAAGCATAAAGCAGGAAGAAAATAAAAACATGTTCCATGCCCCAAGTCCTCTAGCTATGCATCACGGAGAGACTTATTAGACAAGGACACTCAACGAAAATCAATAACAGTCAGCACACAAAGAAAAGATCATGACATAGCTCAAACATTAAGCGTTGCATTTAAAAATTTAAGTGTGTTAACTGATACTGCGTTCCGAGGATAAGGATTGAATTCTTGCAAGCAGGTAAGATCACATGACAAAACGGGGTAAGACCAAACCGATAAGTGTTGAAAAACACTCAATGTCAAGGGTTGTATTGAAAAATACAGTTGGGGTGGTGTTGAAAAACATCATTTGGGAGGTGTCCTAAAGACTAACGCATCCAAGAGACCAAAGCTAACATAGTTATGCCCCCTAGACAAATACAAAGACCAATTCCATACCAAGGCAATAAGGACAACACATGATGGAGAAAGGATAAGTGTCGAGGACACGCGCTAAGAAACAGGAGTGCAAAGGCCTCAAGTAGCGCCCATTTTCGGGTTTTCACCACTTGGATTTTATTACAATTTTTCTCTTTCATTTTTCATTTTTTTCTTATTTTTTTCAAGACTTTTTATAAAAAAATTTAAATTTTTGCTGCCAAGGCGCCTGTTTCCAGGTTTTCACCAAGGCACCTTTTTCCATTTTTTTTTTGAATTTTTAAATTTTTTGATTTTTTTTTTTATTTTTGGAATATTTTTTTTCTTTAGATACATCAAAGCGCCTATTGCTAGGTTTTCACTAAGATGATCATTTTTTCAAGACATTTTCTAATTTTTAGAATTTTTACAATATATCATTTTTTAGATTTTTTCATGATCAATAATTATGTATAAAGGATGCCCCCAGACAGAATGGGCATCATAGATAGAACCTCTTCAAGTACAAGACATTGATAGGATCAGGGAGTTGTTCTCCCTCCTCTGTAGACAGTAAATAAGCACCTGTCCCAAAAGCTATTGTAATAATATAAGGTCCAAGCCAATTAGGTTCAAATTTGCCCTTTTGATCTCTATGCTGTTGATTCTTAGGATTTTCACGTAGGACAAGATCTCCCACTTGGAATTCTCTAGGGCGAACCTTTTTGTTGAAGG
>MU226832.1:911338-921906 GCA_018584345.1 Thuja plicata | reverse complement strand
GATGCCTCTGCTTGACCATTTCCTTGCGGGAAGTAAATGGAGGACCAATGTTGTTTAATCTTGAATTTCTTGCAGAGTTGTTTAAGGTCCTTATTTTTGAACTGGTCTCCGTTGTCAGTGATAATCTCGAAAGGCACTCCATATCGACAGATGATATGGTTCAGAATGAATAGGGAGATTGTCTTGCCTGAGGCAACAGAAAGTGGGACAGCTTCTACCCATTTAGTTAAGTAATCAGTAGCAGTAATGATAAACTTATGTCCACCTAATGAGTTGGGATGAATCTGCCCAACAAGGTCAAAGGCCTAGCGTTGAAATGGCCAATGAGATATAGAAGGAATGAGCTCCCTACCTGGAGCATGTATCAGGTTACCATGTTTTGGACACTTTTCACATGACTTTGCAGAAGCTACTGCATCAATCTGCATCGTAGGCCAATAGTACCCCATGCTAAGCAACCTTCGGGCCATGGCAAGACCATTGGAATGTCCCCCATAGATGTCCTCATGAATGTCAACTAACGCTTGGTTGGATTATTCCTTTTCTAAGAAAATAAGAAGTGTTCCATCTAGACCCCTCCTATACAAATCACCAGCGATAAGGGAATGGCAAGAGGCATTTCAGGTAAGGTTTTGGCGTTCAGATCGGTTAAAGGTTTCGGGTATAATGTCATCACGAAGGTATGAGTAAATGGCACCATAACAGGATGACTCATGACCAACAAGGGTACAAATAACATGGCTTTCTTGGGAGTCAAAGATAGGGTGATGTAGCTCTTCCACCAGGAATTCAAATCTTGATTCGTGTTGCTCTAACTGAAGGAGTGAAGCAAGTGTATCCATAGCATCAACTGCTTTATTTTCTGCTCTAGGGATTTGTTGAAATGTGACAAATGTGAAGTATCTCTTCAAGGAATCAACCATTTTCTTGTAAGGTACCATTTTCTCATGTTTTGTTTGATATTCATCATTAACTTGGTTGATTATCAGTTGTGAATCCCCATAGATGTGTAACTCTTTGATTCTCCATTCTATGGCCATCTTAAGTCCATTTGTTAAAGCTTCATACTTAGCAATATTGTTTGTACATGGGAACAATAATTTGTAAGACTTAGGAATCAGGTACCAATGAGGAGAAACAAACAAAACACCATCTCTTGAACCGTTTTGCATAAAAGATCCATCAAAGAACATCTTCCATGTCCTCTCATTCATGTACATAAGGTGTTCATCTGAGAAATCAACTTGAATAGGTACATTATCTTGTAATGGGAAATCGGCCAATTGATCTGCTATGGCTTGTCCTTTGATTGTTTTACGCTCAATGTACTTTATGTCAAAATCTGAAAGTATCATCATCCATTTAGTAAGTCTACCTGTGAGGGCAGCCTTACTTAGCAAATATTTGAGTGGATCTATTTTTGCTATGGGGTGTATAGTGTGCACAAGCATGTAATGTCGCAACTTTTGAGAAGCAAACACAACAGCAAGGCAAGCTTTCTCAATGCTGGTGTAGTTAACCTCATATGAAACAAGAGTACGGCTAATGTAGTATATTGCTCTTTCTTTCCCATTTTCATCAAGTTGAGCTAGTAATGCCCCCAACGAAGATTTTGTCGCTAAAATGTATAGAATAAGCGGTTTCCCTGGGATATGAGGCATTAAAATGGGAGTATTGGCCAAGTACTTCTTGATTTGATCTATGCTCTTTTGACAATCCTCATTCCAAACACATTTGACTCCTTTGTGTAAGTTCTTGTTGAAGGGTTGAGCTCTATCTATCAATTGTGAAATAAATCTCCTTTTAGATTGAAGACGTCCCTGAAGACTCCTCATTTGACTAATATTTTTAAGAGGTGGCATATCTATGATTGCTTGAACTTTTTCATGGTCCATCTATATTCCTTTTTCTGAAATGATGAAGCCAAGTAGTTTTCCAGAGGTGACTCCAAATGCACACTTTTTAGGATTTAACTTTAGTTGAAATTTTTCCATGCGATCTAGAATGAATTCCAAATCGTCTAAGTGTGCAATCTCTTTGTTTAGACTTAGCCAAGGTATCATCCACATAATCTTCCATGTTTTTATGCATCATGTCATGAAAAATTATTGTCATAGCTCGTTGATAGGTAGCTCCGGCATTTTTTAATCCAAAGGGCATAACGTTCCAACAACAGGTACCCCATGCACAAGTGAATGCAGTCTTTTCTTGATCTTTAGGAGCTATCTTTATCTGATTATATCCAGAAAAACTATCCATCAAGGAATAAATCTCATAACCCGCAGTCATATCCACTATCACGTCTATATTGGGAAGTAGAAAGTCATCCTTTGGGCATGCCCTATTGAGATCTCTAAAATCAGTGCAAACTCGAATAGATTTGTCATGTTTGGAAACTAGTACAATGTTTGATATCCATTCAGCATAGGCAATAGCTCTTATAAGTTTTGCACCAAGGATTTTTTCTAATTCAGCTTTGACTAGGAGAGCTATGTGAGGATGCATCTTTCTCAATTTTTGTTTAACTAGTTTGACATTTGGAGCTATAGATAAGTGATGCATAATAAGATTATTGTCCAACCCTGGCATATCTAAGTAAGTCCATGCAAAATTGATCTTTTTTTGTAAGAACTTAGTGTAAGATTCTCTTTCTTGAGGTGACAAAGATTCAGCCAAGTGTACTATTTGTGGAGCCTCATCTATACCCAAATTAACTGCTTGTGTTGGCTCAATAAGCACTGAAGATCGATCTTGAAAATAGCTGGGGAGACGATCAAGTACCTCATCCTTAGGCGCCTCAAAGAGGTTTTCACCCTTGGATACGTCATTTCTTTTTACTTTTTTCAGTTCTGATACCGCCACACAATGGTTTTCACCATCAGAACACCTATTCTTTTGAGTTTCTTTTCTTTTTATCTTGTGACTAAGGTACTTGATGTCTGGTTCTGTCATACTGGTAGCCGGTTCACTGGTGGAAGAGACTACGGGTTCAATGGCATTTAGGTAACAAGCTATCTCATAATCATTTTGGAATGTCAAGAGCTTAGGTTCTTGATAGTGTTGGGACCAATCAATAAGGTCAGGATGAACAAGAGGCAAGTCAACGACTGGTTCAAGGCTATAAATGTGAATGATATTATCACTGGTGACCGAAGAGTCATAGTCCATCAAGTATCCCTCTAAGCTACCCAAATCAGGATTCATCCTAACAAGCAAAGAATCATCCACTAAGGCAACATGTGGGTTCAAATCCTCTAATCCTACACGTGACTTGTTGGCTACCTCAAGTTGAGAACTAAAAGTGTGAATAAAATCAATATCTCTATCAACTGTGGAGGGCTCTGAAAAAGAGTCTCATTCATACTCATTAGAACTTGTATGTGAACTACGACTAGGATGCTTACACCATGAAGGTTTGGGACATTGCGATGTAGAAGGTCCAGTTTCATCAAAAGTAGTACTTTCTCTTTCCATTAAACGAACAAGATTCTTTCTTGGACGCTCTCTCAAAGAATCTTCTATATCTTATTCATCTTGTTCTAAAGTTGCAACTGATGCATGGGTGACTGAAATATCTGAATCTGCCCAAAGGAGATTAGTGGAAGGGACCCAATCTTCACACATATCTTGCTGATTTGTCAAATTAGGTACATACTTTGGTTCATCGTCACTATCCAACTTTTCAAAGAGAGGATTAGTACGCTTGTTGCAATTTTCAAATCCTAGGCCAACTAGTTTCTTAGACTTGCATCCAAATTTAGCATGATCAAGAGGTTCAGACCTAGCATCCAAATTGTGATTAAGAGGGCCATATCCAGGATAGCCCATCTTTTTGACAAAACTATACCCTCTTCCATAGGCTTTAGGAGAGGGAGAGAAGTTCTCATTATGCATATATTTTTCTTCTCTATAGATCCAGTCTCTAACAAATGTTTCTTCCTTCTCATCTTGGATAGGCACTGATGATTCTACAAATTTGCCAAATAAAGTCATAGCTGAAGAGGAAGGTTTCTTCTCTTTTGAAGGTTTGCCATAAGACCGAGGTGAAACTAGTAATGTTGTGAGGGAGTTGAGTTGATACCCCCCCATGCCAAGATCTATTGACTTAAGCTTGTCTTTGCATTCAGCTAAGGTAGCACCAAAATCTTCTGCTTCTCTATTGAGGGGAACATGAGCCCCTACTGAAATTGAATTGACAGATAAAGTGTTATCCCCAGGTATACAAATCTCTATTCTATTGTAGGGGAACTTAACACATTGATGGTAGGTAGACGACACTGCTTGCATATCATGAATCCATGGTCTACCAAGTAAGATATTATACGCAAGGGGTTCAGCATCAACTATTTGAAATAAAATATCCTTTTGAATAGGGCCAATCCTAACAGGAAGGGCGGCCAACCCCTTGGAACTTCTTTCTGCCTCATCATAGGATTTGATAGTAATCCTTTTTCTGGTATCTATAACTTTCTCAGAATACCCCAATTCTTTCAAAAGACTAAAGGAACAAATATTAAGCCCAGCACCCCCATCTATCAACACGCGCCTAACACGGGTTCTATGGATCATGACCTCAATATGAAGGGAAAGATTGTGTGGATGGCTCAAAGCTTTATCATCATCTTTTGAAAAGGAAAGGAAATGAGGCGTAGCAATGTGATTAACCATACTCTGGAATTGATCGACATCTAAGTTGTTAGGGACGTTCGCCGTGCGCAAAGCATCCTCAAGGATTTGTTTATGTCTTGGCGACAACTCTAAGAGCTCAAAAATCAAAACCTAAGCTGGGGTTCTCTGTAACTGATCAACAAGACTATATCTTGATTTAGGATTAACAGCTAGCTTTAAGGTGACAGGCTTGGATGCCACTTGCTTAGGTTTACTAGATTGGCTTGAATTGGGTCCTCTAATGACAATGGGACCTTGACTTCAAGTAACAGCATTAAGGTCTTGAAACGGCCTTCTAGAGTTGGGACCCCTTAGCACCACAACAGGTTCTTTATCAAAAATAGGAGGAGAATCTTCATCTAAATCATAACCATAAGGATCTCTGTCACTCATCATATTAACATTTTCTTCCACAAATTCAAGCATGTTGATAGTATTCTCCGCATCTATGTAAGTATAATTGATCTCATCTTTGTCATTCTTAACTTTAGAGGTCTCCCCCTTTTCATATTTGGGTAAAGGTTCCTTGAATGCCTTATGATCGGCGTTGGTGTTCAATCCATCTATTTTAATTTGTTTACTCTCAATGAGATCTTGAATGATATGCTTGAGTCTCCAGTAGTGCTCAACGTCATGTCCAATACCATTATGAAATATGCAATAGGCTTTTTCCTTCCACCATTGTGGTTTAACTTCTGGTATACGAAAATTCACAGCATCCTGAGGGTGTGCCAGATTGTTATCAATAAGTTTCTTTAAAATTTTCTAATATGACTCACCAAGTTTTGCAAATTGACACTTTTCACTCTTAGGCCTGCCTTGGTAACTTGGCTTACTTTCTTGTTGAGTGGATGTATTGAGCTTCGTAGCTTGAACAGTACTAGATAAGTGAAGTACAGGTTGATCTTTAGGTTGGGAGGAATCTACAACTCCATCATTAACCACTCGTTTGTTTCTATTCCAATATTGGTTCTTCCCTTTATCCTTGTTAGAGTTGTTGTTTTGACCATTGTTGTTGTTATTTCCTTGTTTGGTCAAAATTCCTTGTTCTCTTAAAACATCCTCGATTCTACATGCGGTTTCAACCATTGTGTCAAATGAATCAAAAACCATTTTCTTAACTTCATACCGCATTTCGGGGACCAAATTACTAACAAGAATGTCAATCTTTTCATTGTCAGGAATAGTTCAGGAATAGTTCTAGAATAGCAAGAGCATTTTTGTCTCCACCTTTGCAAGAAGGTAACAAAGGATTCTCCTTGATTCTTCTTTAAGCTACATAAGTCCAACAAAGTGATAGATCTTGAAACATTGTAAGCAAAGTGTTGAACAAGCTCTTTGAAAGTCTTAACAGGAGGAGTTATCTTAGTAAACCATTCCATTGCTTGACCCTTAAGACTTTGTGGGAACAATCTCATAAGGTATGAATCATCTTGATGGAACTCAAAAATTGTGGTATAAAACTGGCGCACATGATCATGTGGATCTCCACTCTCATCATATTTGTCATATTGAAGAATTTCAACCTTTCTAGGAAATTCTTTCATGTCAACACTCTTATCAAAAGGATTAGGACAAATCAAATCCAATGAGAAAGAATTCTTAGGTGCAAACATCTTGTCAATTCTTCTTTGCATTTCATTGATCTTCTCCTCTTGAGATGGACCTTGCTTCTATTTTTTTTTATCCACATGAAAGTTGTAAGGGACTCTAGCACCCTTGTTGATTAGGCTCTCTAAGAACTTATCCTTGTTTTGCTCCAAATATTTCTCCACATATTGTTGAAAGAGTGGCTCTTGTTACATTTTCATAAAGTCTTGGGAGGTGTGATCAAAGCTTGAGATACTACCCCCATATTGTGAACCATAATGAGCACGTTGTGAAGGTTGTCTTGAGTTCCTAGGACGTGTTGGTCTCCTATAATGATCATGTCTAGAAACCCTTCTTCCTCTAGGGCTAGGAGATCGTGATTGTGATCTTGAATGTCTCCTACTTCGTGGAGTCTTAGGAGGAGTGGATGGAGGAGAACTTTTTCCACCACTAACATGCATATTATTGAATGGATCATTGAGTTGTCGAGCCAAGAGCCTATCTTGCTCTTATTGAAAGGCTTTCTTTTCCATTTCTACCAAAGTCTATCTCTCCAACTCTAGGCATCTAATTTGTTCTTCCTTACGAGCTTGTTCATCTTGGAAAGATTTCTTTTCACGCTCAATCCTCTTAATCATTTCATTCATGTAACCTGAAGAGGTCTTGAGTGGTGAACTTGGTCTTGAATTTCTAAACAAGTTGTTGGTATAAATTGTATTGACATGAGTGTCATAACGTTCATCCTCTTCACTTTCATGTCGTGATTGGTTATCTTGATATGCATGTCTCTTACCTCTCTCTCTCTCATCCCTTTGGTGTGCATCTAAATATCTTGTTGAAATAAGGGGTGAGTTTGGTCTACTATTATGAGAGGAACCACTGAATGAAATAGCATCTCTACTCTTTGCAAACATATCATCATAATGTTTATCCATGTCTTCCCTCTCTCTCCGAGTCCTTATGTAACTCATATCCATAGAAGAGTGAGAATATGCTAAGGGGATACCCAACTCACTAAGATGACTCTTGGAATCAAACCAAATTTCTGAATTGTTCCTAGGCGATTGATCAAATATGGGTCCTTTTTCCTTATGTCTTTGGCGAGTTTGAACTAAGGGTAATTGGTTAAAAACTACTTGAGGTCGTTTTCCTTGACTTACTTGATATCTTGTTGTAACTGGCATAAAAGAAAAGGTACTATCTGATAGGATGACCCTAAGAAACGTTGGTACCAAACTAGGATAGTAAAGGCATTAACTTGTCTAAAAAGAGGTGATAAGATAGAATATTGCAAAAAAAACGTAAGCCAACACTGCCACAGAGGTACCCAATAAATTCGGGTGAATACCCTAGCACATATGGATCAGGAGGATGGTCTTACCCAAATTATATTAATTGAAATTGAATTTGTATGAAAGTGAAATAGACAAGAGACTACCAAAACTCTCCAGGTGTGTTATCAAATAATCTAAAGGTTTATCTTTTCAACAAGAACGGTTTCTAGCTCACCAAGCTTCAAGCAAGGTCACTTGTGAAATCAAAGATTGCTAATCCAAGATGTCAAAACGCAAGAATCCTAAGCTAAAAAAGCTTCTAACAATGGGGTAAGTAATCCAATTTGACCCGGATCAATCAAGGAAACTGGAAATGACAAGGCAGCAATCACGCAACCAAGCAGATGACAACAAATAGCTGACTGCCAGACAGTTTCGTGAAACAAAAATCTTTCTCGCACGAAGATTAGCACAGGACCACGCGACAAAATGCACAGAGCCACGCGAATAAAGACTAGACTGGTGAAACAAAAGGATAGCAGATTGGCAGCAAGTTTGCAAAATATCGCACGAGGATTCGCACAGGATCACGCGACAAAACGCACAGGGCCACGCGAAGAAACAGTTTTCTCGCGCGAGGGAAGGCAACAGAACTCAGTATTCACTTTTTTAAAATAACCAACTAGATGCATTAACAGATTTTATCATGAATCAGGCATGCAAGATAGCAATCAGGGAGTTCAAGTAATCAATTGTCTTCAAACAATGAGCAAGGGACAAAGCAACCTTGCACATGAACATGGATAGTGTCATAGTATTTCTACTCCATAAGAATTTTACTTGTGCATGTTCTCAAAATGTTTCCCCAATCACACACGTAGTCCTAAAAAATAAAAATTTGGTTGCACTATGGTTTGTAGTAATAGTTTGACTCTGCAACTTTTGCAATCTCAAATGGGTGAAATCCAATCCTGGGGCACCGAGGTTTTGACACAGTCCGAGAATTTAATCAATCAGGAGCTGTTGAGGAGATCTGACAGCCCACAAGAAACTACACCCGTCCACGTGGTTTACCCAATAAAGGGAGTGTCCACTATGGTTAACCCTCTCTAACAAGGAAGACACAATATGGACCACATGGGGACTTGGTTTGGATTCAAGAGTTCCAAGTTTCTGATTCTCCCAAAAGGGAAAAGAGCATAATCTTCTAGCCTCTTCACCTCACCTAAACATAGCAAACAAGATTAATTGACCCACTAAGTTGAAATCACCCCACTCAAAGTAAATCAACAACAATGACCATCGATCTCAAGAGAGAAAGTATCATCCAAAGTTGGAGATCAACCAAGTGAGATAATAACAAATCCTTCCCTACCTACAAGGGGATCTATCGTTAATAAGAGCTTTGCATGAAAGACAAGCGAATGAAGCCCACTCTCTCAAGATAGCCATAAATAATGTTCATAGGGCCTAATTACTATGTGAAACATATATGCAAGAAAACAAATCTAAGTCCATTTTTAGAGCACCAATTGAAAATGTGATCTATGAAAGCAAGAAACACTCAAGCTAAACACATGAGAGGTTCATTTTATTTCCAAAATCCAAATGTTATAGAGATCAACAAAATACCTCAAATCCAATGCAACGCGAATCGTTTTGTTGTTTATCCAAGCAAATCCAAATCAGCAATAGCAAATCACAAACCACCAGAAATAGTAAACATTAGTGGTTAGAGAAAATACATAAATCTAAAAATAAATTATGAAAAATAACTATAGTGACAGAAAATGAATCTTCTACCCCACGGTGGGCACCAAAAATGTACCTATCAAACTTCAATCCTTGATTCAGCTTTATCAATCCTATCATTTGCTTCTCTTGGAGAAACCTTACTTGAGATTCTTATCTCGGACATGTCAATTACTTATTTACAACAGTGTTGACCTTGTCTTTTTTTTATCAGCTTATCTTTGTTCTGATGTCAATTACTTATTTACAACGGTGTTGATATTTTTGTTGTTTTGTGATCCCAAGTCAATCTCACACTTCAACTGCATTCTTTGACTACATGTGGTCCCAGAATGATCACACATTAGTCAAAGAGGGGCAAATGTATGCACCCTAAAATGGTCGCCTAGACTATGACCCTCATTTATCATTTTATTAATTTATCAATTTCCTGAATCAATGTTTTGCAACATTTTTAATTCAAATCAATTTCCTTGATCAAATTGTAATTAATTCAATTATTTCAATATTTCCTAAGGTTTGATCATTTTTATTTAATTAAAAGATTTAATCTCCCTTTTAATTAAATTAAATTCATCTTATTTAATTAAATTAAATTTCTCTCTTTTAATTAAATAAAATTCATCTTATTTAATTAAATTAAATTTTTCCCTTTTAATTAAATAAAATTCATCTTATTTAATTTAATTAAATTTTTCCCTTTTAACTAAATAAAATTCATCTTATTTAATTAAATTAAATTCTTCCCATTTAGTTAAATAAAATTCTTCTAATTTATTTAATTAAAAGAAAACCCCTCTTTTAATTAAATAAATAAAAATCCCCACTTAAAGCACTTTATTTGATGAAAAATGAAATAAATTAAATCAAATCAAATAAAAATCTCTTTTTTTCACATCTTCCTAAGTGGTGGGATTTTTACCACTTAATCATAGCTTTTGATTTTTGCCTCTTAATCTCAACCGTTCACTTTTCTTTATAAGAAGCCCTCTCCTTCTCATTCTAATATATATAATTTTTAGGTATTGTTATGTTGTAGGTTTGGAGAGCAATTTTGGAAGAGAATTTGAGCACTTTGGCTTGGATATTGCAACTTCTATCTTCTTGTCTTCTTATCTCATGCATTCATGACAATCCATTTAGATTACTTTGCATTTACATTTTAGATTAAACTCATATTTTCTTTCATAGATTAATTTTGCATTTGTATTTCCTTTCATAGAATAATCATGCATTGTTATCATATAGATTAATTCCATTATCATATAGACAAAATCATGCATT